>QFDW01003909.1:0-10471 GCA_003315895.1 Lactifluus rugatus | reverse complement strand
GATGTCAATACCCTAATGGTTCCTCCGTTGCCGTGGAAATTTGTATCCGGTGGTTCGGTGACGTACGGAATCTGGTCCTGTCGTGCCATGGCCACTGGCCTCTCCACTTTGCCGAGGCTCAAATCCCTTGACATTACGTCCGAATTCCCGCATACTCGCCCTGATCCAACAGATCAACCTCCACCTCCGCTGACACGCGTCGTCCTCCCCTCCTTCCCCTACCTCTACTACGGAAGTTCTGTTTTTGATTTGACTCTGATGTACGTTTCTCAATCTGCGATAACATTTAACAAAGAGCGATTGTTATTGATTGACCAAAAGGCAAGCTGCCAGGGGTGCGCAAATCTGACACTGGACTGAGACACGCAATGCGCAAAGACTCGTGCTGCTTCACCAGCTCACGTCCTTCACTCTTTTTTGCAGCTCGTTATTTATTGCCTCGTTCTTACCTTTCTGCGTCGAGTCATGTCTTACAGTTTGTGTTGTGGCCCCCACGTACGTGGTTAAAACGGACTCTGATTTGCTCCAATGGTCACCTGCACTACTATTCTCGAAACGCTCCGCTCACTCGCCTCCACATTTTTTGGCGCTCTCATCATTTCATTTCGCACTACCAGTTTTCTGGATCGTCACTAGGCGGATACGTTTAGAGAGCATGGATGAAGACAAAACGCCGACTTACTTCATCCAATAACGATGTCGACCTGGAGGTTATTGCCTTCAGCTACAGAGTAGTTGAACGCAAAGTTGCGGCCCTTGTCATTATCCACATTGTACGACGTCAGCTGACACTCCCTCTGGCTCTCACGATCAGGGCATTGATCGTCGTAGTATTGCGGGGTAATGACGACGCCAGTCTCACCGGGGGCCAGATTCGTGACAATGTCGCCCCATCGCTTGTAGTTGTGGACACCCAAGGTGACGATGAAATTTTCACCGGTTTCGGACACGAAACGAAGGGAGCCAGATGTCCCGCTTTCGCCCATCATGAGCACATAGGCTCCGTCGAGTTCGCTCCATGTACAGGGGGGAGCGTATTTCCAGTTGGTCTGCTCGACGAGGTGGAAGAATGCGTTTGTATTGGTTTGGTAGACCCGAGCTGTGATTGTGTAACCCATTCTGCGGCAGGTATTGAGAGTTGACAGGAAAGTGTTGCGTCTGTGGTTTACGGTACAGATAATATGCACCGAGTAAAATCATGAGTGAGCCACCGATGCCAGTGAAGAAACCACATACAGGTCTAGAAGTGAAAAGAGATTTACTACAGAAAAGCGAAAAGTAGGATGTTGTTTTATATGTCTGGCGTGAGAAAACAAAAGAAAATGTCGAGATGATTATTGCATCGAGAGGTATACGAATGGAACGGTTGAACGTTCCTGTGAGCCGACTACGTTCGCCTTCGCATTGTAAACGACAGTACTCGCGATTTCGCCCCTACGTATCAACAATAGACGGGGTAGGATGAAGTTCGAACAATGGAACGATCTCTTCTAAGTGAGTTGGCTTCCTTTAGGATGTTTGTGGCGAACCGCACAGTCATCGAGGCTCATATGGGGAGAATGATGCTCCCAATGCTCCATCCGTATGAGGAGAGCTTGTATATGTACACCCATTGTGTCTGTAAGGAAATCGCAGTGTCGCGCATGCTTGGGTTGCACATCGGACATGCCTTTCGGTCATGGTCAGTCTCCCTAGGTGGTACCAAGGTCTCTGTTGGCGTCCACGATATCGAGTGAGTGATGCATCAGATCGTCTAAAGAATGTCAAGGATACTCCAGTCTTTGCCTAATTCTCAGTATCGAAATAAACATTGTTTCTCCAGCGACGAGACACGATAGCAATGTGCAACGTGGTAGAAAGCCAACGAAATGTCATCAAGAACGGAAATTTGAGGGTCGTGTTTAACATTCCCTTGATTCTTCTCGGTTCCTCTCGGTGGCATAACCCAAATCCACAACAAAGGGACTATAAGTCGCCGAGATCAACGCTACTAGCAATGGAATTCAAAAGAGTTCCTGTTGCATCAATATGATATCGAGACTGAGTTTCGCTGCAGACTTTCGAAATGTAGAGCCACCTGATTGCCAGCCCCGTATAAGTCGCTTCGCCAACCTTGAATCCCCCTGGAAACGTTATCCTGTTATAAGCGAAAATGGAAACAGATTACGAACGCCAGAGAGTGGTAACAATGGCATGAACCGGTTCCTGGAAGGTCAACTCAGCAAAATGTGGCCTCCCCATGCCTTAGATTGAGGGCTGTAACCCCAAAGTGAGGCTCAAAGGATGTCTTCCCTTTGACATGGGTAGAAGTCAACCATCAATGTAAGCCAACGTGCGGTAAGTTCAATCGTGGCAGTGCAAGCTCCGATGTGAAGCGGAACGCGTAGCGCATGCCAGAGTGCGCGGTGGATCGAAGGTGTACGCAAATTGGTTCACGGGGCGCGGCACACGACCTGCCAGTGACGTCACAGTCAAAGTGAAGTGGAACTTGACGGTTCGAAAAACGTTCTGTGGTTATGTGGTTTTGAGATGAAATTCCTTTCTCACGAGAAAGAGAGTGCAGAACCTATGGCTTGCCGACCTTCGTCACGGCGGCAGAAGTACAGGCGGAGGTACGGATGCATGTGATATATCTCAGTCAAGGCGTCGAGGGTGAGCAACTGGTCTTTCTTCGCTTGCATGTCTCCGCTCTCACTTGTGTCGTCTAGGTTGATCTGTTGCAAGAACTTGCCCAGTGTGCACTTAACGAGGGGAGGGGAGCGCATACGTCACGTGTCATGCGCCATCCGGTCATGTTTAGAACTCGTTTTGGTTTCAACTGGGTTACCGTTTGGCTCAGACGTTTCTCAATTTGCGATAACAGTTTTAGAAACAGCGAGTTTTATTTATTGATCACAACGCAAACTGCTGGTGTGCGTTGGTCTGACAGTCGAATGAGACACATAGACTCATGCCACTTCAAAACTTGAAGCTCACGTACTTTACCGCTCACTGTTCATTGCCTCGTTCTTATCTTGCTTCGTCACCATTTTTACAGTCCGAGTGGCACCCATGTACGCGGTTAAAACGGACTCTGATTGCTCCTACCCTACTATTCTCGAAACGACCCCTCACTCGTCTTTACGGCGCTGGCACAACTGTACCAATTTCTGGAAAGTAATTAGGTGGATACGTTTAGAGAGCGTGGATGAAGATGAAGCGCTGAGACGACAACTTACTTCATCCAATAATGATGTCGACCTTGAGGTTTTTGCCTTCAGCTACAGTGTAGTTGAACGCAAAGTTGCGGCCCTTGTCATTATTCACATTGTACGACGTCAGCTGACACTCCCTCTGGCGCTCACGCTCAGGATATTGGTCGTCGTAGTATTGCGGGGTAATGACGACGCCAGTCTCGCCAGGGGCCAGATTCGTGACAATGTCGCCCCATCGCTTGTAGTTGTGGACACCCAAGGTGACGATGAAATTTTCACCGGTGTCGGACACGAAACGAAGGGAGCCAGATGTCCCGCTTTCGCCCATCATAAGCACATAGGCTCCGTCGAGTTCGCTCCATGTACAGGGGGGAGCGTATTTCCAATTGGTCTGCTCGACGAGGTGGAAGAATGCGTTCGTATTGGTTTGGTAGACCCGAGCTGTGATTGTGTAACCCATTCTGCGGCAGGTATTGAGTGTTGACAGGAAAATATGTGAAAGTTGCGTCTGTAGTTTACGGTACAGATAATATGCACCGAGTCAAGTCATGAATAGGCCATGGCAGACAATAGAGAAAACACATACAGGTCGAGAGTAAGAAGAGATTTACTACAGAAAAGCGAATGTAAGACGTCGCTTTATACCTTTGGAGGGTGAGAAAACAAAAGGAAATGTCGTTTGCCCCCACATCGTAAAATGACACTCCTCGCGATTTGGCGCCTATGTATCAACAATATACGGAGCAGGATGATGTTCGAAAAATGAAACGGCCTCTTCTAAGTGAGCTGGTTTCCTTTGATATATTTGCATGGTGTAGCGAAGCACAGAATCTTCGAGGCTTAGGGGAAGAGCAACGCTCCCGCTGTACGGGGAGAATTTGTACATCCACTTTGCCTGTATAAAAATCGCAGAGTCGTCCATGCTTGACATCGACTCCAAAAATGCTTTTCGATCATGGTCGGGCTCCTTGAGTGCTGCCAAGATCTCTGTTGGCGTCCATGACACCCCGTATGTCAACGCACAGCGGGTGGGTGTGATACATAAGGTAATCTGAGAATGTCAAGGATACTCCCCATTATTTGGCTAGTTATCAGCATCGAAATAAACATTTTTTCTCCGGCGACGCAGCACGGTAGGAAGCCCAGGGAAATGTCACCAAGAACGGAAATTCGAGACACGAGGTAGTGTGTTTAACATTCCTCCGAGGTTGCGTCTCGGTTGCTTCTCGGTTGCATAGCCCAAATCCACCGTGGATGGCCATACGTTGTAATTCTCCGAGAACAATGTTCCTATACAGTTCCGAGTCAATATGCCGCCAAGATAGAATTCGTTGCAGAATTTCTAAACATGGAGCCACCTGATTGCGAGCCCCGTACAAGTCGTCCCGACACCCTTTTGATCCCCCTGAGAAAGTTGCCTTGTTCTGAGAGACAATGGAAACACGAATATGGGCTCCAAATTGTGGTAACAATAGCCTGGTCCGCGTCCTGAAACGTCAGCTCATAGAAATCCCCATACTGTAGAACGAAGGCTCTAATCCTAAAAAGAGGTTCAAACGAGGTTTCTCCCTTGTTATGGGTAGAAGGCAACCTTCAATGTAAACCAACGAACGCATCAAGCTCAGTCGTGGCAGAGCAAGCTCCGATACGAAACCGAACCTGCCTGTGTAGCGCATGTGAATCGAAGTGCGCGCACAAGTCGGTCCATGGGGCACTCATAACCAAAGTGGTATCGAGTTTGATGCAAGGTTTGATGGTTCGAAAAACGTGCTATGGTTGTGATTTTGGAGATAAATTTCTCATTAGAAAGAGAGTGCGAAGAACCTATACTTTGTTGGCCCTCATGAGATGACGCCCAGTACTAGTACAGCCTGAGTATATACGCTATAGCCTGAGCCTGAGCCTGAGCCTGAGCTAGGTACACCCGAAATGGAATTCTCATGGTCACGTGTGGTCACATGTGAGTTACTGCTCACAAAGGTCACGCAGTTTGCATGGGCTTGGGAGAAAATAATAATGTTTTTGATGCATTTAAGATCCTATCTATTCGAAGAACTATACTACCTCCGTGTGCGCCGTGTCACGCGTACACAGCTTGAGATGACTTCGACGACTCGGAAAACCCGTATTGCTCGCCCTTGACAAACGCACGCGTACATTGCGCCATTGTCACCGACCTGGGACGTCCCATCACACATACAATTAGCTTAGGAAACAGCATGGAGAGTGGGGAGGGCGCACGCGCGTGAGATGGGGTCCGTCTGGTAATAGTTCGCTATCGGGTTGCGGAATGGACCGCCGCTTACCTTCGCGGACGCGGTGTGTGCTACGAGCGTCTTGAGCCCCGAGAGCGCGATATCCGTTGACGTATGTTCTAATGTGTCATACCGGACAAGCGAAGGAGACAATTCCCACATGCGGTCCCGGAGAGCGAGAACATCGTCATACGGTAGCGCATGGCCCAAAATTTCTGATAGTGCGCTGTGAACATCGTTACTATTATATGTTCGGGCCCTGACAGGTGGCGGGATTACGTACCGAATAATTTTCCAGTCTTCACGAGCTGCACCTGGTGGAGGTACCGCCGCACGCCCGACTTGTGAACGACCCTCCGTATTAATCCATGTTGTCGATTTCTCGGTGTATGCGGAACCAGGAAGGCACACATCCGCCAACTGAGCGCCAAGGTCACCATGATGGCCCTGGTAGACGACAAAAGCATCTCTCGGGATCGACGCGGGGTCAATATCCTCGGCATTCAGGAGGTAGATGAACTTGGGTTTCGTCGTGGCGGCCTTCTTGGATGGAGCAAAGCCAATATCATATGCTGCAGCGCGGGAGGCGGACTAGAATGGCTGGTGAGCAAGCAATGACAATAAAAGCTAGACGGAATACCCGTTGGAGAACAGCAAACCCATTCCACTCAGGCGTAACAAGTTTGCTCTTATTCTTCTCAACAAACTTCGCTAGCGCATTGTAGACCGCTGGCCCGTCCACATGCCCCCCGATTGCACTCCCGACAATAATTAACGGGCGTTTAGCATCTGCAAACTTCTTTGCGAGCTCGCCCTTTCCCGCAACAAAGTCCACCAGGGACTTAGCGTCCGGTCCCAAGTAATCGTACCCGTACGTCGTGTCGACGCGTTCTCCAATCAAGCCGACCTCGAGACCCGTGTGTATCCATGATTTGCGGATGCGCGAGTTAAGCACGGCCGCTTCATGCCGTGGGTTCGTGCCAACAAGCAAGATGACGTCTGCTTGTTCAACACCGGGAATGGTCGCGTTGAAAAGGTAATTTGTTCGAATGTCGATTCCAGCAACTGGAGGGGCATGACCACCTGACTGGTCTAGTGTGGTATTGTCTGAACCAAGCCTGTTAACAAGATCCTTCAGGGCTACAAGGGATTCTGTATCCGCGAGGTGACCAGCGACAGCCTGAATCTCATCACCCTTCGCACCAGACTTAGCAAACCCGGCTGCAATGGCCGCGAGAGAGTCCTCCCATGAGGCTGCAACAAAACGATCCTCTTGCTTGATAAGAGGTGTCGTGAGACGCTGGAACCTTAGACCGTCATACGCATAACGCGTTTTGTCCGAGATCCATTCCTCGTTGACGTCGTCATTTGTGCGAGGTTGGATACGCATTACTTGCACGCCACGTGAGTCAACGCGGATGTTTGACCCCACAGCATCGAGCACGTCAATCGATTCAGTATTCTTAAGCTCCCATGGCCGAGCGTGGAATGCATATGGTTTACTCGTTAAGGCACCAACAGGGCATAAGTCAACAATGTTGCCTGAGAGTTCTGAGTCCATGGTCTTCTCTACGTACATGCCGATTTGCATGTCGTTTCCACGGCCAGTGGTACCGAGCTCTTCAACACCAGCGACCTCGTTGGCGAATCGAACGCAGCGTGTGCATTGAATACACCGGTTCATAGATGTCTTGACGAGAGGGCCGAGATCTTTGTCTTCGACGGCACGCTTGCCAGTAATCTCGTGGAAACGGGTCCGATCTGAACCGTACCTCATTGACTGGTCCTGGAGGTCGCATTCACCCCCTTGGTCACAAATCGGACAGTCAAGAGGGTGGTTGGCAAGAAGGAATTCCATGACGCCCTCTCTGTCGGATAAAGTTACGGTCACTAGACAATTCGGAAATCCGAGAGAGGAGGCTATTACCTTGCTTCGTGGACTAAAGGTGTATTCGTGAAAACTTTTGAACCAGGCATTGCAGGCATCGCGCTATCGGCCACTAGTGACAGAGGGTCTTAACCAAAAGGGCTTGACGTACCATGACGCGACTGGCTTGGGAGAGCGCTCCACCTCTACCAGACACATTCTACGGATCACGGTGAAACAGTTCAGAAAAGGAAACGCTTCTATACTCACCGACAGTTTCCCGCGATCGCAAGTCGGTCATGGTAGCAAAACCTGAAACATATGTCCGAGTAGTAAGGATGCTGTGCAATGCGTAGACGGAAATGTATGCACCGTGGAATTGTCGCACCAGCGGCTTCACAGGCTTGAATCAATGCAGAACCTACGAGGAGGATCAATGTTGGAGCCGGCACACGTTGCAGTACAGGTGTCACACCTTGAGGGACTGTGACCTCTTTGCCATCAACAGTGAGTGTGATATCCGCCTTGCACGCCGAAGTTGACCCAAACGACCGACGGCCTTTCCGTCCCAACGCGCAGATAATCAATCCAAATGTAAGATTCAGAACGCAAGTCAACGTACGATTACTCCGACAGTCTGAGCAGGCTACCCGAGATAGCCAGCTGTTTGATGTAGGTCTCGACGCGGCCGATACCAGCCTGAGCATCTTCTAAGATTAAAAAATAAGAAACAAAATGTGGCAAGCGATGTTAAAGGTGCCTTTCTCCCTTAAAAGGGGAAGGCGCTGTGCTCTGCAGTCGTCGTCGTCGTCAGACGCAATGGCAAAGAAGGGCCTGTCTAGTAACAACCACCAAAGTCGGAGGCGTATTCGAGCGGAGACTGAGTTTTCGACGGGTAACACCGAACCAATGGAAAAAACCCAATGACAACGACAGAGACAAACAGACACGTGACTATATGCGCGACTAAAGTCCAGGTCAACGCTTGACCGAACGATTTGAGTGAAGATAAAAGCAGCAGTATGGACCTCCTACACACTCAACTTGTCGCTATCCAGAACCGTCTCTCATTTGTACAAGACGATCCGACAATCGATTGGCGATCTTATGTCCTCTTTTTCTCCTGGGGTATCTGCCTCTTCGAGTCTTACCTTCTGTGCGTCTTCCTTTTTTTTTTCTGTAGTAGACCCATAGATTGAGAAGAATTTTCATTGTAGCCTGCGTCAATATCCACTTTACTCAAAATCTACCCCGCCCGCTATCCTTGCAGAACACTTTGCACCCCAGGTGTTTGAAAAATCACAGAAATATGGAAAACACAAAGCCAAGTTCTCTATAGTCTCGGGGTTGTATGGACAGTTTATCGACACCATTCAGCTCGCGTCCGGCGTGTACTATCCCTGGGCATGGAGAATCTCTGGCCAACTTTTAGGATTGGTCGAATTTGGTCCAGAATATCAGGTATGTCGTCCAGAGCTTGCTTCGCGGACGATTGTTGATCCCACCTCATCGTAGATCTCCCAGTCAGTTGTGTTTGTCCTTCTCTTGACATTTTTTTCCACCCTTCCAACTTTGCCCTTTGGCCTGTATCAAACCTTCGTCCTCGAGGAGCAGCATGGTTTTAATAAGACTACACTTTCCCTCTACTTTACCGACATGTTGAAGGGCTGGGCTCTTGGTATACTTCTTGGTGCTCCGCTTCTTTCGGCTTTCCTCTATGTCTTTGAGTGGGCTGGCGACCGCTTCGTACCTTGGCTCATGATGCTTCTGTGAGTTTCTCACCTCCTGACTCTGAATCGAATGTAATTGTCTTTTAGGCTTGTTTTCCAGCTCTCAATGGTTATCCTCTACCCAACCATCATTCAGCCTCTCTTCAATAAGCTCTCGCCTCTCCCAGAAGGCGAACTCCGGACTCGCATCGAGGCGCTCGCATCTAAGCTCAAGTTTCCTCTTAAACACCTTTACGAGATCGATGGATCGAAACGTAGCTCACACTCTAACGCATACTTCTTTGGACTTCCCTGGGTAGGCTCGCCTTTCAGCCTTATTCTACGACTAACCAACTCTTCGTCAGAGCAAGCACATTGTCATCTTTGACACCTTGATTAAGCAATCTAGACCTGATGAAGTTGAGGCTGTCCTCGCCCATGAGCTTGGGCACTGGTATTATCTTCACCCGACAAAACTGCTTCTCGTGTCTCAACTACACCTCTTTACCATCCTCGCTCTTTTCCCGGCTTTTCTCAACGCGCCTCCGCTTCTTCGCTCCTTTGGCTTCCCAGAGTCCGTGGCTGTCCGCCCGCCCCCGATTATTGCGTTTTTCCTTTATCAGGCATGGTCTTTCTTCAATTTCCCGGAACATGCAAACTGATTTTACGCATGCCTTCTTAGATGTTGCTGACACCACTTGAATCCGTCGTTGGGATGGCTCTAAATGCCGTTTCGCGCCGCTTCGAATACCAAGCGGACCGTTTTGCTTGCGATCTCCCCGCAATCCTTCATGTCGAGTCTGCGGCCGATAAGGAAGCGATGAAGGACATGGGCACTCGCCTCGGGCGCGCGCTGGTCAGTTTGCATGTTGAAAATCTGTCAACTGTCTGGGTCGATTGGCTGTACTCGGCGTATCACCACAGCCACCCGACGCTTACGGAGCGGCTCAAGGCACTAGGGGAGTATGGTAGTGAGGGGCTTGGAAAGACCGACACGAAACAAGAATGAAAAGTTAGCTTGTGGATACAGTCGCTTTGATACCGTATACATATTTTTTCTCCTGACAAGCCTATTTATATGTCTTTGAGACACGTACGTGCTGTGACGAGAACGCCACTTAGTTAGGATTCATATTGAACTGATTGTCTCGGTCTGAGCCCACCATGGCAAGAGCCTTAGCAGCACGCCGCTTCTCAACCCACTCTCGAGCCTTGGCGCGACGAACTTCTTGCACTGTGCGTATTGTGAGTTCCTCAGGTCCAGCTTCTCCCTGGGCAGCTCCATCACGAGCATCCGAAGCTGCCCTCATGGGCAGTGGCGCACATTCAGTGGCCCCCCCTCTGCTTGCCCCTCCGTCTGCATCCCCCTCACCACCATCACCCTCGCTGTCGCTGTCGCTCCCATACCCAGTCAGTCTTCCGAGCGCCCGCGCCCCAGCGCTCGGC
>QFDW01003901.1:0-22042 GCA_003315895.1 Lactifluus rugatus | reverse complement strand
GGGAAGGGCGCGTGCGTGCGCGCACTAGTGTGACACTCATGTTGGTCACAATGTGACAGTCGGGGGCCACTGAGGCGTGTGAACATCTGTGTGACCGTTACAAGGGGAACTGTCAGCATCGGCTATTGCCGAGGTCACGAGGGCATGATGTCATTCTTTGGTACGGCCGACTTTTCCTATAAGGAGACGAGGTCGGCCCGCCCAATGCCACTGGCAGTGGCCACCACCACTGACACTATACTGTACCACCCCTTCACCACACCCAATATGTACATAGCCCACGTAGCTACCTTGATAATATAATTCTCTACTGAACTTCTGTTAACCCTGCACCGAAAGAATCGATAACTAACACGAGCAATGTTACTTGTAACACTAGCTCTGGAACCTAACGGCAATACGCAACACGAATTCCATCCGGGTACCCAACCACGTACCCCAGAGCTACATGCACTGAGGTCTATGTAGTACCAAGTACAGCCATCAACCACGCCGCAGCATGCCACACTGTCAAAGAGCTGAGTCCCGAACTCCTTCTCTTTCCCTCTCTAGCTATCCGAGTCCTGCACCACGACTACCCCAGAAAAACTCACAAGCGGCCCACTGCAGCTACAGCACAATCCAGATTAGAAAAAGCACAAAAAAAAAAAACAGCGCCCCTGATTTATTCTCGTGAGGATTTAGTTGTAGGGAGGTCGCCTTCCCGCCGAAAAGGACCTGACTATCTCGCCACTGGGGAATGTGCGCAAAATGCGTTTTTTTTCCTCCCTCTTGCCTCATTTTTCACTCTAGCGTGCTTCGGTAGGGCTGATGGTAAATGTCATGCCACCCTACATCTGTATTCTCGGTAGTTAGCGATACTTAGCACAAGGGCCTCAAGCCGCAGAAAAGTCGCAAAGGATAGTGGCCATGGCACGAAGTCGCCGTTTAGACCGCGCATCATCGTCCCGAGATCGGAGAAACTCTTGGATATTGAATTGCTTGTTGAGTACATCGAGAACGACACTGGGAGACTCGTAGTGTTGCAGCTGAGCAGGTGAAGGGATGCCTGATAAGATCGTTCTTCGCCTTCTCGCGTTTCAGGGCAGTGCCAAAAAAAATAGTTTCAAAGTTGGATTGGGTAACAGAGGTGGTCATGAGGAGAGTCTGAGACATACAGTAGAGCCTATGAAGTCGGGAGGAGTATGATACTGGTACGACAAGGTAAGGACTGCGATTGATGGGCATCATCTCATGCTAGGTACGTAACTTACAATACTCCCCCTTTGACGAAGATCCGAGGTGATCGGGATAGGGATAATAAATCATAGCCAATGCGTAATGTTGGCCAACACCCGTCTTGCTAGGGACGCATAGTATTGGGCATGCATGTGAGCCTGAGGCTTAAAAGCGCTTAAAGCTTGAAGCTTGAAGTGACAACTTCGTTAGAGTTGCTTAACTAGACGGGGTGTGGTACAAGGATATAGTGAAATTTAATTGAACGCGCGACACATCCCTGTTCCAAACTCGTGTGGATACAGTGGAACAGATGGCCATAATGCAGTGCGTAACGTGTCAAGTGACTCTTGCATTACGCACCCTTACTTAGAGTAATCATCTGATCACAAATGTGTTTTTACTTCGAGCGAGGAACACCGGGTAAGGGGTCATCAGACTATATCGGTGGCCTCACCGTTCACCCTACCTATAGGCACAAATTGGTAGGTTTATCTACTGACACGTGCCATTTTTGAACTGAACGACAATTGTCCAGGAGAGGGAACGATCATGTGTGGCCTTGTAGTGTAAAGTGGAATATTCAAGCGGGTATGAACGGATAATGTTGTGTCTCCTTCACTGGAAATGAGGGATTATCAATCATTAATTCGGAACAGATGACGAGGCATCGCTAAAAAGACATGCTGTAGCCTGTGCTCTTCCATTGTCGCAGCCGCTGAGCGGGGTGGCATTAAACCAACCAAAGGTCGACATCGATAAGTAGATGATTTGATTTTCCTTGAATCAAAGGCTTGTACTGTTGTGGCACAAGCGCATTTACTAATGACTCGGGTGAGAACTGCCGGCAGCAGCAGTCTTCTATAACCAGCTGTCAGACAGTTGCCATGGCGGTGATGACGTTAGCCTCTAGCTCTCTCAGGCGGCTTTTCCTCTCAGCCCTTTTATCATGGCGTCAAGACTCACCAAACTGCCTCTTGAACAACATATTGCCCATTATCTTCACTCATGTCGACAGCCCTCCGCGAATCCTCGGGCTCGCCTCCGGGCCCGGACGTATCTTCCGACAACATACTATTCGATTACCCCGAGGCGGACATCATCCTTCGTTCTTGCGATTCCTTCGAATTTCACGTCCTGAAACTTTATATCGTCCATATTTCTCCAGTCCTTACTGAGAAATTCTTATTCTCTCCAGGTCCTCTGTCCGATGCCACCTCCAACTCTGACTCGGATGCCAGTGTCCACGCCACGTCGCTGCCTGTAATCCAGCTTCCCGAGAGCAGTGCCATCATCTACAGCCTTCTCAGTCACATTTTTCCCGTATCGCCCATTCTTCCCGCCACTATTGAGCAGACCATGGAACTCCTCTCCGTCGCTCAAAAGTACAAGATGGACCTCGTACTGACCCGGATCCGGAACCACATTGCTCTGCAAGATCCACCATTCATCCGAAAAGATAACTCATTTTTAGTTTATTCTCTTGCCCAGAAATATGGGCTTCGCAAGGAGGCGTTCCAGGCAGCACGTTCAACACTGACACACTCACCTTTGACCATCGAAAGGTTGGAGGACAGTCACGATATGATGTCAGGCACTTGTCTTCTTGAACTGTGGAAATATCATGAGAGGGTTAAATTGAATCTTTCATCGGACCTCAAAGTATTTCAAATGTCACATGCTGCGACGCACTGGCGGCAGAAGGCACTGGGAAATTCAACTTGTCACTCACTCACAGCTTCCCGCATCCCTTATTGGCTTGATCGTTATATTGAAAGCATAGGGAGAAATCCCTCTGTCCTCGATCTCACGAGATTCCACATGGCCCTATCAAGCCATGCCGCTCAGCCGCCAGGCAAGACCGCACGCAACGGTTGCGCAGTTTGCGCCGATGTGCCTCACAATGCGATATACGCGTTTTGGGAGGCTTTGACAGCTGTTGCTCATGGTAGTATAATCAAGGCGAGTCGTTAATGTGACTGCATCAGTAAACGATCTAAATTCTTTGACAGGCTGAGTCAGATCTCTTGATTGTCGAAGAATGGGCAGGACCCGAAAGTCGAGCCACATCATCTAGGGAAGCCACCTCTCCGCTGAAGTACTCAAATGTGTCCAATGCAGATGTAGTACTGCAGTCGAACGACTTTGTCAATTTCCGCGTCCATAAATTGGTGCTAGTCACATCGTCGCCAACTTTTCGTGACATGTTCTCCCTTCAGCAACCCCGGAACGACGAGTCTATCGACGGGCTTCCCGTAGTGCATCTATCTGAGGACGCGGAGGTGTTAAACAGTCTCATCTCGATGTTGTACCCCTTCCCTCCCGAGATTCCCGACACCGACGACAAGATTTTGGCTCTGATCGCTGCCTCGCAGAAATATGATATGGTCGCTGTACAATCTCTCATCCGTGCGGAGGTCAGCCGCAAGGGGTTACTTGCCCCGAAGGGTGCAGAGGCTTTCCGCGTATACGCCGTCGCTTACATGCAAAGGTTGTTACCAGAAATAGCCTCCACAGCCCGCCTGACTTGGGATTACCCTTTGACGTTCGAATATCTTGGGGAGGCACTGCGGTCATTCGAAGGTCAAGCTCTGCGTGACCTTTTGAATTTTCGCCAGTGCTATTCAGACCGCCTTAACATACGCATAGAGTCACTCTCAGATTATCGGGATGGGCCGTCGAAAATTTGGGTTGGCTGTCCAGGTCCTTTTTCTATCTTTGGGCCCCCAGATGGCTACCCCCCCTCCTGGCTGCAGTCGCTCTTTTGGAAATTCAAACGGCAGGATGGGTCACCGGCTACACGGCCCTTCGGGTTCTTCTCTTTGGATAGGCCAGCTACACCAAATCCCAACCCTTCCGACTTTCGCAAAGAATACTTGGAGGCTCTTCAGGCCCATGTCAATGAGAACAATTGCCAGTTCTGCATGAAAGTGCACACACTAAAAGGAGAGGCATTCTGTACGGAAGTTGAGAAGGGGATGGCGGACGCGCGGAACGTCCAATACCCTGGTTTTGAGGGTATCCCATACGACCGATCGTAGATCACTATTTGTTCAAGACTGAGTATCGCGGAGATGCTGATAGAATTCCATAAATTGGTAGGGTACAGCATTGACACACTACGTAGTGGAAACGAGTTCATCTGCGTAGCTTAATGACCGACTCATCGGCATTTTTTAACAACCTAATCAATGTCAATCTTTGGATGTCACGTTAGACCCGCTCCAAGCGGTTGGCAGTGCTCTAGCCCCTGTAGCAGTCTTCACAAGAGCGAACACGTGAAAGTCTGCCTCTCACGGAGAGGTGGAATGGGTTCAATTTGCACTGCAGCCACGTCCATGCCTAATGACGTCAGCCTTGGAGGACAGAGACGCTTTGACTTCTTCCCTTGCCGTATCCCCTTTTATCATGGCGTCTATCGAAGACCCTGAGGCTACTGCTGCGCAAATGCCTTTTGGGCAACATATATCCCACTGTCTTCTCTCATGTCGACGATTCTCTGTGACTCATCGGGCTCGCCTTCGGGCTCAGTCGCATCTTCCGACAACTTACTCTTTGATTACCCCGAGGCGGACATCATTCTTCGCTCTTGCGATTCCTTCGAATTTCGAGTATTGAAACTATATATCGTCCATAGCTCTCCAGTCCTCGGTGTGAAAGTCTTAATCTCCCCCGATCGCCAATCCAATGCTACCGCGATTACCTCCAATTCTGAATCTGATGCCGATGTCCCCTCGCTCCCTGTAATCCAGCTCTCCGATGGCGGTGCTATCATTCTCGGCCTTCTCAGCCACATTTTTCCCGTAGCACCCATTCTTCCCGCAACGACTGAGCAGACCATGGAACTCCTTTCCGTCGCTCAAAAGTACAAGATGGATGTCGTACTGACCCGGATCCGGAATCACATCTCTCAGCAAGATCCACCATTCATTCGCAAAGATACAGCGTTCTACGTCTATTCTCTTGCCCAGAAATATGGGCTTCGCGAGGAGGCGATACAGGCAGCTCGTTCAACATTGACCTTCTCACCATTTACCATCACTGATTTGGAGGACAAGCTTGATATGATGCCAGGCGCTTGTCTTCACGAACTCTGGAAGTATCGTGAGAGAGTTAAATCGAATCTTGCTTCGGACCTCGGAGAGTTCAGGACGTCACATGCGCAGCGGATCCTGGGAGATTCAACTTGTCAATCACTCACGACTTCCCGCATCCCTACTTGGTTTGATTGGTATATTACAACCATAGGGACAGATCCCTCTTTCTTTGATCTCACCAAGTTCCACATCGTCTGGTCAGGCCATTTTCAACCTCAAGGAGATCAGGGACACAGCGGTTGCGTATCTTGTGCACAAATACCTCACAATACGATACATGCACTTTGGGAGGCTATCACAGCTGTCGCTCAGGGTAGTATAAATAAGGCGAGTCGTTGATATACCTGTATCAGTAAACAATCTAAACTCTTTGACAGGCTGGCCTAGATCCCATCATTGTCGAAGAATCGACAGGATCTGAAAGTCGCGCCACATCACCTGAAGAACCCTCAGGCTGGTCTCCGCTGAAATGCTCAGATATGTCCAATGGGGATGTGATACTACAGTCGAGCAACCTTGTCAATTTCCGCGTCCATAAATCTGTGCTAGTCGCGTCATCGCCATTTTTTGCTGACATGTTCTCCCTCCCGCAACCGCAGAACGAGGAAACTATCGACGGACTTCCTGTAGTGTACCTATCCGAGGATGCAGAGGTCTTGGATAGTCTTATCTCGATGTTATACCCCGTTTCTCCCAAGATACCTGACACCAACGACAACATTCTGGCTCTGATCGCTGCTTCTCAGAAATATGATATGGTCGTCGTACAATCCTCCATCCGTTCTGAGGTCAGCCGCAGAAGGTTACTTACACCGAAACGGCGTGCGGAGGCATTCCGTGTATTCGCCATCGCCTGCAGAAAAAGACTTTTTCCAGAAATGGCCGCCACAGCCCGCCTGACTTTGGATCACCTTATGACGTTCGAATGTCTCGGGGAAGCGCTGCGATCGTTCGAAGGTTGGGCTCTGCGTGACCTTGTGAACTTTCGCCAGCGCTATTCGAACCACCTCAACTCATGTATACAGTCATTCTCAGATTACAGGAATGGGCCGTCGAAAATTTGGATTGGCTGTCCAGCTCCTCTTCCTTTCATCCCCTCCTCTCAACCAGGGGATGATCCCTGCATCCCCCCCGCGTGGTTGCACTACCTCCTTCGCAGGCTCGGACCGCAGCCCGATGCTGTAGAGCTAAGCCCTTCCAACTTTCGAAAAGAATATTTGAGGGTCCTTCGGGACCATATCAATGAAAAAGATTGCCACTTCTGTATGAAGGTACACACGCTACAAGGAGAGGCATTCTGTGCGCAAATCGAGAAAGAGATGACGCGAGCCCGGAACATCCAATACCACTTTTCTGAAGATATTTCACATGTCCAAGGGTAGACTACTACTCGTAAGTATACATCAATTCTCACTTGGACCTGGCGCCAATTGACATTAGGGGATAGTAGGTCCGCGGACTGGTGATTTGCCGCGCATGTTTTAGACTAAGAGATGCTGGGTTCACGCATTGATATGTTGTGCAGTGTAAATAAGTTTGGCTGGGCGTATTAGTAGTGTACTCTCTAGAACGCGTTTAAATATGTGGACTGGCAGGCGGGAAAGGGAATGAGACCAACTTCGAAGAGACCGCACACGCGCACTTCAAGTTCAACGTTCAACATCTGAACCGACTCGGAACCGCGACCAATGGTGACCAGGACCTGTTTTCCCACGGTTCTGTGATAAGTCTCAGCTATGAGCCGAAACGCCCCACTGCAACATCCCGACTCACCCGGAACTGCATATACTCCGACAGCCTACGCAGTACTAGTACCAGCCACACCATGTCACTGTCAAAAGAGCTAAGTCCTACCCCTTCCCTTTGTCGCCCACTAAACTGTGACAATTTTTTTTTCAACTTGAAGATGGACCAAGAGATGAACAGACCTCAAAACGTTCGTGCAACTTGTCTAAGGGCACAACTATCGCGCATTTTAAAATCTGCAGGCGAAACTCGTCAAATAACTGAGGCATCTCTTCCCCCGCCGTATCCCCTTTATCACTAGAAATGCCGACTGTTTGTCGGGAACCTCAGACGCGGCAATAGCCGGACCAGCTCTCCCAATTGGAAATTAGGCCCCGTGATCTGTTCCTTCCTGGTGTGCCTGCAAGGCACACTCGAATATCGACCACATAGATACCTTGCGCAGCAAGGTAATGATGCCAGTGTCTATCGAAGAACTCGAGGCTACTGCTGCCCAACTGCCTTTTGGGCAACATATATCTCACTGTCTTCTCTCATGTCGATGATCCTCCGTGAATCATCGGGTTCGCCTTTAGTCGTATCTTCCGACAACTTACTCTTCGATTACCCCGAGGCGGACATCATCCTTCGCTCTTGCGATTCCTTCGAATTTCGAGTATTGAAGCTATATATTGTCCATAGCTCTCCCATTCTCGGTGTGAAAGTCTTGACCCCCCCGGATCGCCAATCCAATGCTACTGCGATTACCTTCAATTCTGAATCCGATGTCGATGCCCCCTCGCTCCCTGTAATCCAGCTCTCCGATAGCGGTGCTATTATTCTCAGCCTCCTCAGCCACATTTTTCCTGTAGCACCCATTCTTCCCGCAACGATTGAGCAGACTATGGAACTCCTTTCTGTCGCTCAAAAGTACAAGATGGATGTCGTACTGACCCGGATCCGGAATCACATCTCTCAGCAAGATCCACCATTCATTCGCAAAGATACAGCGTTCTACGTCTATTCTCTTGCCCAGAAATATTGGCTTCACGAGGAAGCGATACAGGCAGCACGTTCAACATTGACCTTCTCACCATTTACTATCAAAGGATTGGAGGACAAGCTTGATATGATGCCAGGCGCTTGTCTTCACGAACTCTGGAATTATCGTGAGAGAGTTAAATCGAATCTTGCTTCGGACCTCGGGGAGTTCAGGACGTCACATGCGCAGCGGATCCTGGGAGATTCAACTTGTCAATTCCTTACGGCTTCCTTCATCCCGACTTGGCTTGATCGCTATATTGAAACCATGGGGAGAAATACCTCTTTCTTCGATCTCACCAGATTCTACATTGCTTGGTCAAGCCATGTTCAGCCTCGAGGTGACCAGGGACGCACCGGTTGCACAACTTGCGCAAATCTATCTCACGATACGATACGTGCATTTTGGGAGGCTTTGGCATCTGTCGTTCAGGGCAGTATAGCCAAGGCGAGTCGTTGGTGTAAGTGCATCGGTAAACCATCTAAACGCTTTGACAGGCTGGGTCAGATTTCTTAATTGTCGAAGAATGGGCAGCATCTGGAAGTCAGGCCACATCATCCGGAGAAGCCTCCTCCCCACTGAAATACTCAAATATGTCCAATGCGGATGTGATACTACAGTCGAGCAATCGTGTCAATTTCCGGGTCCATAAATCAGTGCTAGTCACGTCCTCGCCATTTTTTGCTGACAAGTTCTCCCTCCCGCAACCTCCCAATGACGAAACTATCGACGGGTTTCCCGTAGTGCACCTATCCGAGGATGCTGAGACCTTGGACAGCCTTATTTCGGCGTTGTACGACGTTTCTCCCAAGATACCTGACACCAACGACAACATTCTGGCTCTGATCGCTGCCTTGCAGAAATATGATATGGTCGTTGCACAATCTTCCATCCGTGCGGAGGTCAGCCGCAAAGGGTTACTTGAACCAAGGGGCGCAGAGGCATTCCGTGTATACGCCGTTGCATGCAAGAAAAGACTTTTTCCAGAAATCGATACCATAGCCCGCCTGACATTGGATTACCCTATGACGTTCGAGTATCTTGGGAAGGCACTGCAATCATTCGAAGGTCGAGCTCTGCGTGACCTTGTGAACTTCCATCGGCGCTATTCAGACCGCCTTAACTCATGCATAGAGTCGTTCTCAGATTATCGGAATGGGCCATCGAAAATTTGGGTTGGCTGTCCAGCTCCTATTCCTGTCCCTTTCTTCCGCCCCTCTCGACCAGGGAATCATCCCGGCTCCCCCCCCGCCTGGCTACAGTACCTCCTTCTGAGGCTCACACCACAGCCACCTATGCAGATACTCAGGCTCAAGCCTTCCAACTTTCGCAAAGAATATTCAAGGGTTCTTCAGGACCATGTGAACGAAAAAGATTGCCACTTCTGTATGAAGGTACATACGCTATTAGGAGACGCATTCTGTGAGCAGATTACGAAGGAGATGGCACAGGTGCGGAGCATCCAGTTTTTTTAGGGTTGTCTGTAGGTTCAAATGGAGAGCACCATTCGTAAGTAGACATTGTTTGGGACTCAATATCATGGAGACGCTGGAGATCGATTTCGGTAGGTTTTGCTCGAGCTCACGCATCGAAGTTCTATGTGATGTAAACGAGTTTGTCTGAGCATCTTTGTGATGTCCCATATAGAATGCGCACAGAGTTCTTTTCTTTTCTTTTTTAAATCTGCATTTGTATGGCACAATATGTTTATACTTGTGCAGGTGGGAAGTGGAAAATCGTTGGAGGAAACGAGTCTCATTCCCAAGAACCGTGAGACACTACTCGGCAAACCCCGAGACAACCCCGGCTTCGTCCGCGGTACTCCGTAGCTGCTGTTTTCCTTTATCACTACTTTGACTGATGTCAACTATACAGAACTACAAAGCGGAAGCCTATAAGCAAGACCAAATAGGTCCTCATCTCTCGACCACTTCACATACGTTACTCATCCCGCCGCGCGGGATCGCCCATCTCAGGGTCATCAGTAACAACTCGTGCTGATCTTTGTATTAGAGCACGCAAGGGCGGGAGAAGGATATCAAAAGCGCCATGTCCAGTTCCAAAGGAGTCCGATAATGCCAAAGAAGGTGCTTGGGCCGGCAGAACTTGACGCGTGGCTGGCTGGTTGGCTGGCTGGCTGGCTGGCTTGACAAATTTTCAAATCTTGGCGAAATGATAGACGTCTCGGATAGACGTCCCGGGTGGCTTTGTTGGGATCTCAGTAAATTTGAAGAGGATACCGAAGTTCGAACTTCAACCTGCATGACTCGATGATGACCAGCGTGACGGCAAAGCATAGCACTGACCCAGGAACAATACGCCAATGAGAGTAGTTTTCCGGGATGTAATCCATCTAAATGGCACTACAGGGGTGGCACTCTTCGCGACCGCTTGTTAACATATCACGCGTTTTGGAGTCGTGGAATGTACAAGTGCCCTGAAGTGTAAGGTAATCATCCAAACATGACCCGAAGTAGCACCTTAATGCTTTAAGCTTTAAGCCGGAATTGTTTTCAATGAGGGCTCTGAACCAGGCCTGGTGTTACTGCTGAAGAAGAAGTTTTGGTAATCCCACAAGTTGGGAGCAGTAACGCATATACACGGTAAACTCTCGGACTGGGATATCTGGATGGAGACCGTCAAAACGAGAACAATCAAAAGCTGACCAGTGACCTCTCTCAACGAAATATGTTGGCGGTGCGCGACTCGACATCCCGAAGGTCACTTTTTATTGTGCTTTACCTGCTCAAATGAGCTTGGTGGGACCAGACCCAGTTAGAATTGCGCAGCGAGTAAGTTTATGGCTTGGCTCGGACACGCACCTCCGGTCCGGTATCGTCATCAAGGTGGGACACTACACCAACCGGCTCTCCTTGTTATTCTTCCTCTCATGTCACCCTCACAAGAGTGCTAACGTCGTCCCCACTTGTCAGAGAGTGTAGACTCTACGATGTAGATCTCAGCGAGCCGGAAGGAATATCTAGTAGCCTGGAATCGCGATTACATCAGCGTGAGACCGTGAGTGTGGTGTGACGCCCGCAGCCGCACCCATCGCTTCTATCATGGCGTCTATCGAAACACCTGAGTTTAATAGAGCACAACGGCCTTTTGGACTCATACCAGAACGTTGTCCTAACTCATGTCGACTGTCACTCCAGAAACTTTGGGCTCGCCTTTTGGCCCACTCATATCCCCCGAGAACTTAACCTTTCATTTCCCTGAAGCGGACGTCATCCTCCGTTCTGGCGACTTTTTCGAATTTCGCGTAATGAAACTTTATCTCATCCATATATCTCCCATTCTTAGTGAGAAATTATCGATCGCCTCCGATTCTCAGTCCCGTGCTACAACGATTACCGTCGATTCTGAGTCGGACGTTGATGCCGCATCGCTCCCTGTGATCAAGCTATCCGATAGCGGCGCCATCATTTTCAGTCTCCTCAGTTACATTTTCCCCGTATCACCCATTCTTCCTGCAGCCGTCGAGCAGACCATGGAACTTCTCTCCGTTGCTCAAAAGTACAAGATGGATGTCGTGCTGACCAGGATCCGGAGCCACATCGCTCAGCAAGATCCCCCATTCATTCAGGACGATAACGCACTCTACATTTATTCTCTTGCCCAGAAATATGAGCTTCGCAAGGAGGCGCTCCAAGCAGCACGTTCAACGTTGAAACTCTCACCATTGACAATAGATGGCCTGGACGACAAGCTTGATATAATGTCCGGCGCATGTCTACATGAACTGTGGAAATACCATATGAGAGTTAAATCTCATCTTGCATCAGACCTTGCAGAATTCAAATTATTGCAAGCGAAAAGGGTCCAAGGAGAATCAACGTGCCAATCGCTTACACCTTCCCTTATCCCTAATTGGCTTAGTTGTCACATTGAAACCATGCGGGAGGATCCCAAATTTCTCGATCCTGGTGAATTCTACAGGGCCCTGGAACGACATGTTCGGGATGGAAGCCGGAGAGGCATCAGTTGCACGTCCTGCGCTGACATGCCTCCCAAGCGGATGCGTTCATTTTGGGCAGCATTAACAACTGTTGTTAATGCTAGTGTAGGCAAGGTAGGTCTTTGACGTGATATCGTTAACCAAATAATTTGAAACTTTCGTCAGGCTGAGTCCAGTCTCGTACTCATCAAAGAAGGGTCAACGTCTGAGGATCACACCACATCATCTAGCGCATCCCTCCCTCCGCTGAAATACTCAGATATGTCCAATGCGGATGTGATACTCCAATCAACGGACCGTGTCAATTTTCGCGTCCATAAATCGGCACTAGGCACGTCGTCGCCAGTTTTTGACGAAATGTTCTCCCTCCCACAACCCCCAGACGACGAAACTATCGACGGGCTTCCCGTGGTGCCTCTATCCGAGGATGCCGAGGTCTTGAATAGTCTTCTCTCCATCATATACCCCGTTCCCCCTGAGATGCCCAGCACGGACGACAAAATTTTGGCACTCCTCGCTGCCTCGGAGAAATACGACATGACTTCTGTACAATCCTCCATCCGTGCTGAGGTCAACCGCAAAGGGTTGCTCTCACCGAAGGGCGCAGAGGCATTCCGTGTATACGCCATCGCCTGCAGTAAGAAGCTAATTCCAGAAATGACAAGCACAGCCTCTCTCACTATGGGTTACCCGATGACATTCGAATGCCTTGGGGAGGCATTGAAATCATTTGAAGGTTGGGCGCTGCGTGAGCTTGCGAGCTTTCGCCAGTGCTACACAGACAGCCTCGTCTCATGCTTCAAATCGCTCCTGAATCATCGCAATGGCCCGTCAAGAATCTGGGTTGGTTGTCCAGGTCCCGCTCCTGTCGTTCACCTCGTTCCCCCCTCCCAGTTGAGGAATGAAGGCTATTCCCCCATCTGGTTACAGGATTTGTTTTCGGAAAAGCTTGCCCAGTTATCCGGGTCTACGTACACCCTCGATCCTACCCAGCTTCGAGGTGACTACTTGGAGGCTCTCCAGGCACATATCAAGAAAAGAAATTGCAACTTCTGTGCCAAGGTGCACGCGTTGAATGGAGAAGCATTCTGCTCTGAGATTGCGGGCCTTTTGGCCCAAGCACAAGACATCCAATATTCGTTTTGCGGGGGAGCTCTGGCAGTCTGAACATAGGCCAAAATCTGTATGTGTCCGTTAATGGTCACTTGGACCAAGCGACTAGCTCACTTGGGTGATGGTAGGAACTGGTTATTGTGACATCGGAGTACATGTCATAGTAGACGCTGAAGATTCAAAATTCCGGGAAATGATAGGGAAGGTGAGGCCGAAACTTTGAAAGGATACTTAGTGTAAAAAAATCTGTCCATGTATGTGTTTTATTGATATCCATTTTGTTCGTGCCCAGCATTTGATCAGTAAATCGGGAATGAAGCGTTCCTGCTGTAGTACTAACAACCCAGACCTTCCACCTCACGTTCGGTTTCGCGGAATGAGCCAGAGACCACAACATCTCGATAACCACTCATCGTACATCTCCACCACCCCATGAAAGTCGGCGGAGCTGAAACGCATTCACTTACTATTATCATTACAACGTGGATCTACTAAGGGTATGGGAAGGAGCAGAAACACATCCTTCTTCTCTGTCTCGTGGCATTGATCTCCGTCGATTGATGGAAAGAGACAAGTTCCACGTCATCTAACTATCGTACACGATTGATAAAACCGCGGGCCAAGCCGGCGGGGCGGGATGAGGCCATAAGCAGGAACACCGCCGGAACACAGGTACGCGGGAAAGGTCACCGCGGGACGGGTATGTGTCGCAGAAGGGGTTGTGTTTCTACCCACCGCTTCCCACCCCCTTCAACTGAGCCCTCTCGTGCTCGCAGACTTGTGTTTCATGATCGCCTTTGCCTTGCAAGACGAATAAAACTGAATTTGAAGCAACACTCTCGAAGTAGCCATCTACGCAATAGGTGCGAGAATGGTGCCGAGGAGATAGAGGGCCTCAGCTTGAACCCTCCAACAGGGGGTACAGCAAGATATGTCAAGTAGAACTCCCGTAGTCTCCGGAGAGCGTGCCGGTGCTTTTAGTGAGTCGGGTACATAAACAGTAGATAATAAGAGTACGACAGCGTCGACAGACGTTGCATTCGGCGATAGCCAGTTTTGGGTATCGGCAGCTGTCGATGACAATCCCAACTCGTCACGTGCAATAGCGCTGAGTCATGAGTCGCCAAAGACGCCAGCTGCTTTCTAGTGGTGAACTATATGTCACATCATTAATTCCGTTCTCTGCTTGGTCCAAACCCGAAACTTAGCGTATATAGCGGCCGAAACGTGGTAGCTTGCTGGAGGGTAATCCCGGAAAGGTCAACTCTCCCGCTCAACTTTTTTTGCTTGGCTACAACTGAATGGTGTCGTAAATCATCTCCGGACTTTGGGTTCACCACCGCGGGGGTCAACCCGACGTGGTTCTGACGGATTCAGCGTCCTATTTTGGCGGGAGTTTGAGTTTACCTTGTCCATCATTTTATGTACGTAGTGTCCGCTGGCCTCGGACGGATTGTATGCGGAACTCACACTCAACAGCACAACTTCAGGTAACACGTAACCTATTCTGTTGTCTGGTATACAATTTTTCTGTTGTCCCCATGAGGAGAAATACCGATTCCAGTTAATCCACGTTTGGCGGCACCCGGGAATTGCGGTTAACCCATTTTGAGACGGCTCGGATGGACGAATTTCCATAATCATCCTCCAAATTTTGTATATGCCCTCGAACTGCCTGTTGCTGCATGGACGTCGCCTGTACAGGTGGCTGCCGTGAGGACAAACGGAAGCTATTTTGCTCCTCTTTTGGTTCAGGTCTGTCTATTCTTGATAGACTTTCTCGCGGGCCGGCGCTCGAATTGTCTCTAACAACTTCTTCGAGTGCCTGGCCTCGCTGACCTGACGGCATAGTTTCTTTTCACGCACGTTTAAAACACAGTGGGCTTTGCCGCTTCTACGGGCGTAGGATCCCTCCTCTCTCTGCTGTTTTTTCCCCCTCACTTGGTTCTCTGCGGTCTCGCCGAACAACCTATTCACTCGTCACTCATTATCATGCAATTTTCTTACCGCCTTCTTTCCACTTTCGTCGCTGCCTCAGTCCTTTCCTTCTCTCTTCCCGCTGTAGCTGTTCCTGGTCGTTCCCTCCGCCAGCATATCGAGCCCCGAGCTATCACCGATACTTGCGCAAGCATCGATACCTTTTCTCTTGCTTCGTTTGCCCTCATTCTCCCCTCCTCAACATATGAAGGCTGTATTGACATCTGCCTTTGTCTTTCAACCCTTTCGCTTTCCATCAACACCATTGATGAAATTCGTATCCTCGCACAAACTTATGGCGAATCTGTGGTCAGCCATGATCTTGAGATATTGGTAAGTCTACTGTGCCTTGTTAGGTCAACATCCACCCGATTCACCTTGGCAACATCAGATCAATTACGCCTCAAACAAGCAGACATGTCGCTACCCCAACTATTCCCAACCCGTCTGCAGCATTGAAACTCCTTGTGGCTTTGACTGTGAACAACCATGGGTCGCATATGGCAGTCAATGTGTTTGCGAATATCCATACACACTCTGCAACGGCGTGTGTGGTATCTTCAATCAAGTAAGCACACTCCGGTCGTGCATTCCCGTCTAGTCTCCGTATTTGAAGTTCACACCTTGTCTCAGGGATGTGGTTCAGCAGCTCCCTATCATCCAGGAGTCAACCCAAATTTAAAGGCACGCAGTCATGGAATCGCTACTTACCAGGATGCATTGGCAACTTGTCGCGAGGACGAAGACGTGTGTGGGGTCTATCACGGCTCAGCTGGCTATGAGTGCCTCAACACAGACATCGCACTCGAAAGCTGTGAGCGGGTATCAACGTATTCAAAGTTCTTGTACTCATATGCTCATTCTTAGGTGGTGGATGCGTGGCCCCGAATCCTTTCCTCCTCAAGAGCGAGCAAGGGCCTGAGGGAGTCGACTGTACAGCTCTTCCTCACGTCAGAGATGTTCAATGCTCCGAAGGCCGTTGCCTTGTCGAGCGTTGCGACGACGGCTTCGTTCCTTCCCTAAATCATCGCGAGTGTACCCGTGACGGTTTCGTCGTCCAGCCTGTCCAGTTCTAAATCATGGCGGGAAACCGCCAACGATTATTATGATATACCCTTAGGATACAATCCGGACTCGGACTTTGAACGAGAACATTTATCACTTGTTTCTGTTGAGCTCGCTTCGTAATGTGTCGTTGAAATATCCAGGACAATTTAATATGCCTTAGTACTACTGAAACGCAACGGGAAGCTACACTGGCAGGGGACAGCTGGGTCAATAAGAACCAAGTCGAATGTTATCGCTTTCTCTGAACAAAAACTGGCTCAACTGCAGAAGTGCAAGTCCAGTCATTCGTGCTGCCGTAACAGGGGAATCTACCGTGATTTGATAAGCCTGAGTTAACCACGTACGCTGACAGTGCCGATGCTTACTGTTCTCGGCCACCGTCTGCCTCTCACGGTGCCATTATCAATGGTATCCTACACACGGGGTGTGTCTCGCTCCGTCATGCGCGTGCAAACTTTCCTCGTTGTCATATAGGGCAGCTGCTGTGTTTCTGACTTTATTTTCGCTTCACGCAACTGAAAGACATATCCTTATTGCTTGAAGCCGCACATTCCGCTCTCAGGTATTGCGTTCTCTGTTTGCCACGCTTAACAGTTCTACTCCCGCCCCATCAACGCGCTTAAAACAGTTACAGCATCCTGCCTTAAAAAGTGAGAAATTTTCAGGGTATCCACACCCCTTCCCGAGATCGCCTCCGAGGCATGAACAAAGAGGATGCGTCCTCCCCCCGTGTGCGCTTCAAGTTTGTTTGATATAATAGCAAAAAATACAGCGGGAGCTCGTTGAGGTGTTATGTATGGACGGAAGGATGGTAGAGCCAAACTTCCCGCTCGGACTTTCGACTGGTGCCTCTTCAGAGGCAGCTACTCGGCTGAGCAGAAATATTATTGATTTCGGTATACGTTTCAGGAAGAACCCACTCATTTCTTCAGTCAAACATGGCTCCGAGTTGGAACTCGGTAGTGGACGTGGCGGAAAGGAGCATGTTAAACTCCGGGTATGATGGAGATTCAAGTTGACATTCCAAGTGATGCAGAAAAAGGAACAAGGATAAGGATGTGGAGAGAATAGCTTGAAGGAGTCATGTTTGTTAGCTTGTGCCTCTTCAATGCAAGTAGATCTGAGTGTAGACTCCTTAGAATTTTTGGAGCAGAAGAGGCCCAAAGGATCAGATCATGATATCCGCCAGTGTTGTTAGGCCGAGCCTGAACGGGAACCGCGGCCCGGGAGCGTCGGAGAACGGACTCGGATAACATCCCTGCCGGGCCGGAACCGAGCCGGAGGGCACGTGCACCACTATGCTTGCAGCATTTGTCAATTATCATCTCAGCCCGTCTTAGTATAATCTCAGACATCACTTTCAACGTACAAAATACGCATTTCACTAATAATAATAATGCATACTGCCATCGCTAGCTTTCCTCCACTTCCCTCGGATGCTTTCTCCTTGTTCTCAATTACCCCCCGCCAATGTACTACCACACTCTGTTACGCTCATGATCTTGGGTGATGAAGAGTCTACGGTCAAATACGACAACGAAACATCTTTCAGGGACCGCAATTTCAGCGGCCCACAAGACCCGCCACAAAGAAAGGTCGTGCCTGTATCCTTCCTGCCCAAAACCTAACGCAGACCCGAACGTGGTTACCTGGGACGGCCCCAATGATCCTTCCAACCCACAGAACTGGTCAATAAGATACAAGTGGTGGCTTA
This sequence comes from Lactifluus rugatus, assembly GCA_003315895.1. Lineage (NCBI taxonomy): Eukaryota > Fungi > Basidiomycota > Agaricomycetes > Russulales > Russulaceae > Lactifluus > Lactifluus rugatus. The sequence goes on along the minus strand of QFDW01003901.1, from coordinate 4,130 downwards.
CCACAGTTTGCACAGTGACGACACTAAACGTGTATGCTTCCTTTGCTCCAACGGGCTTCGTTACCGACTGACCTTGTCTGCAGCACATGTGCTTCTTCTGCACCATCTTCTGCCGCGAGGATTATCGCAGACGAGTTTCATGTTGGGGAAGAAATAGGCGACGACTCCTACTTACCCTCTTCCTCATAGCCTTTGTGCTCGGCCCCACCTTCTGGGGTCCCGGCTCTGAGCTCATCGGCCGCCGTCCAATCTTTATTGGCACTCTCGTGATCTACACGCTCTTTCACATAGGTCAGGCCCACGCGAATAACATAACAACCCTTCTAATAACACGGTTTCTCTGCGGGTTCTTCTCCGCCGCGCCGCTCACCAACAGCACCGGTGTCATTGCGGATATATGGGATCCCGTGAACCGCGGAATTGCGACGAGCGTGTTTGCTTCGGCCGTATTTTTGGGTCCTGTTCTCGGTCCTATTGTCGGTAGTTTGTGAGTTTCTTTACTCATCTCCAGTGGCGGTCTGTTTGACCTCCTAATTTATTCTGCAGTGTCACGACTAGCTCCCTCGGCTGGTGCTGGGTCTTCTGGGTCATAGGCTCCTGCACGCTCCTCTGGCTCTTTTTTCTTCCCGAGACTTTTGCGCCTGTGCTCCTCTCACGGAAAGCGAAGCGCCTCCTCAAGGCCGATCCTGAGAAGTATAAGGACCTGTACGCGGAGAGCGAGCAAATCAGCTGGGTTCCAATTACCGTCCTTTCGCCCATTCAAGATGCTCTTGGTTGAACCGATCTTGCTCTTATCGACTATCTACCTCTCGGTTGCATATGGTGTTATCTACGCAAGTGCGTTCGATCATCTTTCCTCATCTGAAATTTTGCATACAATAGTCGGAGTTCTGACGGTTATTTCTGTTGTTCAGTGTTTCAGGCACTTCCAGTGATTTTCATCCGCACGCGGCACTTTGCCATTTCGAATGACGGCCTCATTTTCATCGGCATCGGCATCGGTGCCGCCCTCGCGACCGTCGTGAACTTCTGGTTCATGCGAACGTACCCTCTTCTCCTCAAGCTGTGGTATGGGTATCCGCCTGCTGAGGAACGCCTGTACTCTGCCATGGTAGGGGGCCCCGTTCTAGTGATAGGTATTTTCTGGCTCGGTTGGAGTGGGAACTATGCCAGCGTGCCGTGGTGGGTGCCCGGGATGAGCACGATCCTCATCTGGCTGTCGATCACACTCGTGTTCATCTCCTTCATCGTACGTCATATCGTCCTTCAACCTTTTCTCGGAGCTGATGCGGATGCGGGGACCCTGGTGACAGAGCTATCTGGTAGACACGTATTTCATATATGCTGCGTCCGCACTGGCGGGTCATACGGTCATCCGCTCCGCGACAGGCGCTGCATTCCCACTCTTCACAACGCAGATGTTCGTCGATCTCGGCAACAACTGGGCCGCCACGCTCCTCGGGGTTATCGCTCTTATCCTCGCGCCCATGCCATTTCTATTCTATAAGTATGGCTCGCGCATACGCAACAAGAGCTCGTTTTCACCCTGCATTGATTTGAAGGTCGCAAAATTCCTCGAAGAAGAGGGGGTTGCGGGGATGGCGGAGAAGGGGTGTAGCGTATAGATCATGATAGTGCTGTATGCCACGAGCGGATAAAATTTGGTAGTGACCATCACCAATGTGATGCAGTTTATGTTATCGTCATTCTAATCATACCCATAAATTATACTCTATGTTAGCGACCTCGATACTGCTGCCTCACATCTGACTCAGGGAGAGGGCAGTGCCGGGCCGGGTTACACTCGATGAATTGCTTAGTCATCTGAAGGCCCGGGTCGGTGCTTGTCAAGTTTTGTAACCGAACAACGACGAGCCAAAAGGCCATCTCTCATCACCCTTCCCATGGAATCCCTCAATCTCAATGCTCTTGCAGGCTCGCTTCCAACCTCAAACCTTGCCAATGCAGAGAAAGAACTACTCAATAATTTCAGAGGTAAATTCCCCATGTCTTTTTTTTTTCTCTTCCTGCCATCATCCTACCCGCGGAATTGACACACATTGTCATCCAAGCGGCCGCACTTAGCATAACAACCCTCTATCGCTCCTCCCGCACGACCTCAAAGCGCGCGTACAACTCAGGTTATGCAGCTGCCTGCGCTGACCTGCTCCGGATGATCCAGCAGGGGGTGTCCGACTCTGAGACGCCACCCACGATAGGCCGAGTCATGGACTGGGTCGAAGCACGCCTCGAAGCTGTCCGCTCACGCGAGGAGGAAGAACTTGAAGAAGATGAAGAGAGCGCGAACAAGAAGGACGGCCAGGCTGGCAAGCTCAAGGCGAGCACCAACCTCGCGCGGGCCAACAGCGCTCCAGCCACATCGCAGCAGGCATCCCGGGAGCAGGTGAGCCCCTCTTTTATTTGATCCCCAACCTACGAGGTCGTCGTTTGGTGGATTTTTAAATTTTACTCTTTGATGTAGGCATCCCTCGCCCCTTCGAAATTATCGCAGTCGATCACCGCTACCACCGCACCGCAGGCCCCACCTATAACCCCACCATCTCCACCCGCTACCACTGTACGCCCACTTCCTCCCTCAGCTCCCCCCTCACGTGTTCCCAAACCCCGCGCATTCGCATCTCCCATCCAAGCAAAGGAGAACCCCGTCGGTGCGACAATCATCCCTGCGATCCATCCATTCCCTATATCGCCCGAGTCACCATTCACGTTTACCGCATTTCCGCCGAGGCCGTTATCACCCGTCCCGACAGATGCGGTTGCGATTCCACTCCCATTGACGGTGTCCGCAGGCGCAAAACGCCGGCATGCCATGATGGTGCTCACGGATGACCCTACCACCGTGGCAGGGGCGGCTACCGCCGGCGCGGGGTCGAGTCGCCGGCGCACGCGGTCTACGCGTGGTACTCATCAGAGTCAACATACACAAGACGCCATGGACATCGAGGAGGACGGGCGTGAACGCAAGCGTGTCGCGCGCCGTTGACAAACCTCGTGTTCCCTTATTTTGTTAGTTTATCACGCCGTGCCACCTATCATGCTCTTAACCCGTCTTTGTCTTTGACTCCTTTCGCTTTCAGGGTGCTGTTTATCCTCTGCGGTTCTAGGTATGCATGTACAATACAAGCCACATAAGGAGCGCGCACGCCGAGAATTAGTTTTCCATCCCATGTCACGACCAAACACCAAACCTCCACATGTACTTACATATCCCCCATCGCATCATTGCCCTTTGGGCAGTTGTGAAGCACATCTCTTTATTATAACAGCGTGTTTTTTTTATCCCTCTAACCCCAAATTAGTGAGATGATAGTTCGCAATCTAGCTTTTGACTTGGGCCTGCTTAGGTTATTTGTACATAATAAGAGATAAGTGGGCCCAAGGCCCGTGCAGTTGCTAGGGAGCCCGTCCTCCGGAGTCAAGCAATTGATGAGACAGAGCCTCAAAAGGCGTCCAAGGCGCGAGCGAAGCGCGGAGCAACTACAAGCGCGTACCACAGCTATCAAGCTGGCGTGATGTGTGACAGCACCACCACATACCTTGGCTCGATCGATTGATCGCGCGCATATACACAAGTAACCTAATAACTGTACTCTGCTGTAAGTTACGCTATCGATCAATACCATCATCCATGGCGAGTTTTGATGCGAGATTCGTATTGCGTAGCGAGTTCTGCTTGGTTTCGTGAAGGGCGAGTTGTGGGGTCATGCATGCGTGGGTTGGGACTGGGCGTCAAAGGTCATAAGAGTCGGTTCGCGTCGCCGCGGGTTATACAGACGCATTAAAGTACAATAGGGAAGTCGCATCAAGCGTTGAGGTAGGCAAGACAAAGATTAGACATGTGATCCGAGTCCTCATGTGAACACCAAGATGGCCTCATTCATCCTTCAAAACACCTCCACCACCGCACCATCTCAGAATCTCCATTTCCTCCTCTCCGCGAAGTACCCTCCACACACACCGCGCGTCTTCGCGCCACTCCTCGTCCGGCTTGTTCCCGCGCTCCTCCACCCGTGCCTCGAATCTGCGCCAGACCACCGCCGCACGCACCACCACGACACCGACAAGTGTAAATCGGAACGGCCAGGCAGGGAGAGCGGCAGAAACGAGAC
>QFDW01003868.1:0-28108 GCA_003315895.1 Lactifluus rugatus | reverse complement strand
TCGTTGTTGGACTCTCTCTGTGGGGTATGACTATTTTCCAAACTACTCGGCAGTGCTACTAACGTCTTCTTGAAGGCCTACGATGGGATTCGCAGACGCTGTCTTCCTCGGATATACGCGGCATTAGAACCTGGAACAGAAGATGATCGGATGAAAGGGGCCTTGTGGACGCTGAATTCTAGCGCGTTTGGTGAGTGTATCATTGTCGAGAAAATGTCTAGCATGAGTACTGATACGTTGTTCAGTCAAGTATGCGATGGCCGGCAAGTCCTCGGTTCTCAGATAGTTGCGAACATAGTGTCTAAACCTTGATTAGAACCTACATTGGCGCCAGGTCTAGTCAAGAAGCTATTTGGATGTCAGGCTAATGAGAAGGTACTCCCTCTTTGGGACCGGATGCCGCAACACTCTAATTAAACATATTAGCCATCAATACAGGGCGCTGTTTCGTCTGTTTGCGAAAACGGTAAGTGCCACTTCCCTTCCTTTCGGGGATAGTGCCTCACCACTTTTACAGGCCTGAATAGCTTTGTTGAACAAAATTTTCTGGTTTACGAAGTCCACTACCCACGCCTAGACAGATCATTGGCTGATTTTCGGACCAAGTTGTCATTCGGCATAGAAGAAGAATTGCTAGTGGCGCGTTGCAGAGAGGGACGAATGAATCGAATTCGGTTGAGCGAAGAGCGAGTTAGGGAAATGGTTTGCGGGTGTTGCCTTCCTGAGGTAATTTATACTGATAAAATATCAGACTTCCCTTGTTCTTGAAATTGCTCAGGCGAAGTCCACCCACTGGCGCTATGCCATCTTCGCTATTCGATGTCTCCGGACTTTGGTCAGGAAAGATTCGCCGACATCCGCAGCTCATATGAAATATTTTCTCGAGAAGTGTTACGACAATCACCCGTCTTTGGTATGTGTTTTCTGGCTGTCTTGTCTGGGAATACAAGCTCAACCAATACTACTGCACAGCGATATGTAAGTGAAATCGATGTCGCTAGTGCGTGACCTCTGATGGGCTTTCTTCCAGTACTCTCAAAGAGCTGTGATGAAGGCAATCCGTCATATAAAGCTACGGACATTTGCTCACGGACCTATCGACATCATCTTCGAGCGAAACAACAATCCACTTAAGCAGTCGATGACAATTAGGGGACCGTCCCATGATTTCACGCACGAATTTTTTGCTCAGTTTCAGGTACCCGTTGACCTCATAAAAGCTGGGTCAAATACGTGAGTTATAGTTTTAAGCTTATAGGTGTCGGTCGAGTGATTTAGCCTGTTCCAGTATCTTGATTGAAGACGTCGATAGTGGATGGCTTGCCTGGCAAGAATCAATCTCTGTTTACGCCTGTCCTCATATCTCCAAGCTATCATTGACGCCATGGGATCAAGAGTCTCAAGCAGCTATATCTGTTGTAAGAGATGCCGCAAGGGATCCATCCTTCTGGAAGAATTTGTCCATACACTTCAGCTCTGAAACTCACTCTGAAGTGGTGTCTTCAGACAATGTTGCCTTGATCAAGTCAATAGGTAAGTAATCTAGATGGTGAATGACTCCCAGAATCGCCTGACTTTAATGTGCAGTTCAGTTGTTAGAGGGCGAACCATTTTTCCCTCTCCAAGCTCTAATCGAAGAGTTGATCCAGAATCCTGACCAGAACAAACAGAGGGGTGTCGCTGAGTTTCTGGCAGGGCTGTTGAATGGTAGGGCAGGTTTCTTCTCGGAGGACACCCCTCTAAAAGAGGACAGGTGCCAAGCACTGGCCGATGCACAGTCAGAAAGAGCTATGGGATTGGGCTATGCCATTACTCAAGGCTACATTCGGTAGCAGAATCAAAACTGATACATTACCTATATGGATGTCGTTCTTGGAAGTAGGTCATTTGAGTTGCACTTCCCTCTTCGTTTCTGACGCATGGCAGTATATTTTCTATAAACGAGATCCTCGTCGATACCAGGCCCTCGTTGACTACCTTGTGGAGGAGTTCCATTCTACTGATTATAACGGCGAATCTTCTCTCAATGCTGTCAAGGCCCTGTGCTTTTTCCGGGCCTTTTATGAAGAACAAAACCGGAAATTCTCGCCCTGGGTGGATCAAGCGATTGATCGTGTGTGGACCGAGCTATCAAGCGAGCACGACGAGGCAAGTCAGCTACTGTGTAACGTCAAGTGACATTAATGCCTCATATTACTATCCTAAGGTCCGCGCGTATATCAGTGAGCTTCTTGCTTTCGCGAGTAAAGTCAAGGTGAGTGAATCTATTCATCCCAGGGCGTCATGTTCACTCAGCGATAGCGTCAACCGAAACCGTCCATTCCTACTGCCGAGACCTTTGTACGCGAATGCCGCACAGCACCCATTGACTTCGATATACTAGGCATTCGGGGAATCTACCACCGGTTTCGCGTACAAGAATTAGTGCAAAGATTTCCGGAATGGCGTGCCGAACGACTGCCAGGTTCCCGCGCATTCCAATCCATATATGATAAGCCAGTCTTCCCGTTCTCATTCAGGCCTCCCTATTAACAGATGTGAGCAGAGTGGCAACCACCACTTGTCGGTGGTTATTCCAAACGGTGCATGATACAAATGCGATAACGGCGTTCGACTACATCTTACCACTTATGGTACACAGGCCTTAATCTGACTTTGTCTACTACTCATCCTCTACCACAGCCTGAACTATTTCGATTTACGGAAGGTACTCCGTACCGGAACTACTGTGGCCAGATTCCAACTGAATGTGCTTTAGTGAATGATAATGACGAGCTCTTGTCAAGAGCCCGTATGCTTCTCGTCCGTATGTGCGGAGTAACTCCGCCACGCCCTCTCATCGGACCAATATTGAATGCTATCTTCGATACCATTCTAAACTCTCCAGTTAGATCTCTTGGGCCAGTCCCGAAACCTTGCTTACTCTACTTGTAGTCATGGAAGGTCCGAATGCAGGCTCTGCCTTTGGTACAAGGTTCGTATGGCCAGATTTCGTACCCACGCGTAAAGCCAATCTTTCACCAGTATTCTACTTCCGACAGGTACCTCTCTTAAGTGACGCCAGAATCACGGAAATACTTGAGGTTGGGAAAAGATAAGACTCTAGATACAGCCTGTCACTGACACTCGCTAGGTGCTTTGCAAATGTCTTGATGATGAGGTGGTTGAAGTCCGCGAAATGGCCGCTACGTACGTTCGGCTCAGTCACGGTTCCAATGTGCTTGTCTCATTGTGTGTTAGAACCCTATCTGGTGTCCTTCGTCTCTCCCCGCGCCGTAGCCAATTGACACTGAAGGTGCAGCTCCCAATTCGCCTACCTTAGGAAATAGCTTGACCTGTCTGCAGGACCGTTTTGTCAAACTTCTACGTCGTTCACCCATCCCTAGCCGACAGTCGCCGATTTATAACGCCGCTATTCGCCAGCGTCATGCTGCAATTCTTGGTATCTGTGCCCTTGTGGATAGTTACCCGTACACTGTTGAGCGTTGGATGCCCGATTTGCTCGCAAATGTACTTGCAGAGCATGCTTATGATCCCGTCTGTCTCCTCTCACTCGCTCGGAAACACCTCTTGCTGACGACTTGTCTTAATCAGATACCGATTGCACTGACGGTTCAAAAATGTGCAAGTAACTTCAAAAAGACACATCAGGATACTTGGCACGAGGATTCCAAGCGGTTCAGCGAAGATCAGCTTACAGCGCTATCTACGTTGCTAACGGGCTCATCGTACTGTATGTGCCCCTATCCTCTCATTCTGTCGTCGGAACTCTTACCTAGGCGGGTTCCTTGCAGATGCATAGATACCGTCCAGGACGAAACTTGTGCTGGCGATACAAGCTCAGATCCCTTGCCCGATTCGATGTCTATCTATCACGCTTATCTCATTGTCCTCCTGTAATAATGACGGAACCTACGAGGGCTTACAGTGGATCATCATGAATCTATCCTATAATGTTCAGACGTCCTCCGATGTTAAACACGTGACTAAGAATGGAACAACGTACTTGTAACACAGTGAAATAAAGAACATAAGACGGGTATATTGAAATAATTTATGCTTGGGGGCTTCAGGTTCAGGGGGGAGGCGGCGACAAGGTCGCAGAGGGAATGTGCGAGCCATCAGAATTTCGTTGTCCCTCCTCTATGTCGGTCAAAGCAAGTGACGAATCTGTCGTCTCGCGCCCGTTGGCAGTACCAGCTCTCGCTCCTGCACCTGGAACAAAATTTATAGGTGCATTTTGTCGGTTTGCGTATCCGGATTTGACGCGGTTGTTCGACACTGACTCGCTGTTGGGCGTCATACAAAAATCAGGGTTGACAGGATCAATGATGTCCAGGTCCAACACTTACCGAATTTCTGCAATTAGGTCGTCAATATCGTACCAAGCAACGGCACTGTATGCGATACCGCGGAACCAACCCAACTGGTCGGCGGGAGAAATGAATGCATGCGCATGCAAGTGATCCGTCACGGGGATCCGGGTGTCTCGAAAGGGGGGGGTTATAAAACCTATGCGGAAATTAGATGGACGGGTATATGAGGGTTCCGTTGTAGAGGTCAGTGGCGCAGGTAGGGGCTGTGAAGAGAGAGAGGAAAGTAGCTTGATAGCTATGTCGCGGATGAAGGAGAGGAGAGGAAGATCGCTCGAAGACTATGACAAAGTGTATGTGTCAAGAACACGTCAGTTTACGAGGGTATTTGATTTACGCACGAGCATGTAAATGGATGGAACGTGTAGACTGATTGTCAGTTGTGAGCATGATAACGATAGAAGTGTAAGAATACGGCAACCGACTTGAAGGCCACGACCACGTGTCCTTTGCTCGACACCGGGTTCGTCTGTTCACGGTAAACAGTGAAGTTGTTATCACGCCAGAGGACGTCCGGTTGGGAAGCTGGTGGGGGGGACAATGGTACGGACGAGTCAAGGTCGCTGCGTTGACGCTGAGCTTGTGCGACAATGCCGCACATTGGACAGCCATGCTTAGGCGCAAAAGACATGATAGGATCTTGGTCGTTGGTCGTCGTTGTGGTCAATTGGCGGCCAGCTCCTGCGCGCAGAAGTGCGCTTGAGCCGTTGTCACGTGAGCAGCCACTTTCATGTTACCAACTCCCGCGACGACAATATCCTCGACTTTTGAAGTATTTCGCGAGCACTTGGATGATCACTATGATAGGCGAGAGCGGATTATAAAGGTAGAACTCCCTTGCATCCCTGACTTGACCCGGTATACCTCCTTTTCCTGAACGTAATAGGTTAGCCGAGATGTATCGGCGGCCTCCAAGAAGGTCATCTTCCTGCTACAACGCATTTTGATTGAGACATCTGATGATGACCGCGTTCTTTCCCTTCGCGCGGTCACTGAGGCGAAGAAGAAGTTGGCTGAAGTTCGTGTCATACTAAGGAACATTACCCATGAACTCGATGGATCTCGCTTCTGGCGTTATGCTCGTAACATATCTGGTGGACTTCAAGAGTACATCGAAGCTTTGAGCTTTGTTCATTACATTGAATATGGTGGACTTGTATCCTATGAACAAGTTCAAGCAAACTTGTGTCATGATATGGGTCAACCTGTGGGTCGTGCTTCCACCATTTTTCGCCGCCGCACCTTCATTGATGATACGTTGCCTTCTTGGTTCAGCTGTTTCCACTGCCGTCGTCCGATTATGTCCTTGGGACGTGTGACCTCACCGGAGAGTTGATGCGCCTTGCTATATCTTCGATTTCCAACCCCAACGGTCGCACGAAAGCTTTGCAGATTTCCCTATTCGTCAGAGGCTGCAAAACTGGTGAATCTGTCCAATGCTCAGCAGTTGAATCCTACAAACCTATCTCTAGATTTCGAGACACTCACACCTCACATTCCTGGCCTGTACAAGAAACAAGCGGTCACTGCTCAGTCGCTTCGAAAGGTTGAAGAAGGTTGATTCGTTCCTTACGGTAGTCTTGTCAAAATTTCCCTGATCCATACTCCTCAGCTGCCTACGCGATCGTTATACGCAGCACGGAATACGAACTCTCTTCAAGGATGTTGAATAACATCGTTGGCCATGTGGTTTCCGGTAGTAATGAACCATCGGAAGAACCTGATCAGTCTTCTCGTCACCATCACACCCTATCGGTGACATCGGGGGACCTAGGGTAGTGAGAATGAATGTAGACTATGATTCACACATCGAAACCGATGGGCCCGATAAAGTAGCCATCCTTCACAGTGACCGTGTGCAAGAAGTCGAATTCATGACGAACGAGTGGGGTAGTACATACAGGACGGCGTGGTCGTGAGTATACAACAAGGTGTGATGAAAATAGGTCGTGTACAGAGACGCATTATTGTTCTATGTTTCAATGGAGCATACATAAGACAGGACGAAAGTGAGGGGGGTGTGTGAGCAATGCCAAGTGTGCGAACGTTCTTCACGGGTGACTTCCGTTCCAAATCGACATTGTCGTACAGTTAATTTCCACTCTCCCGCTGTGGACATCTTCCTTTGCTTGCATGACCGCCCAGCCGTGGCCAAGGGAGGTAATCTTCAACTCGAGGCGTTTGCCATCAAGCTGCACCTCAGGGTAAAGGGACTGTAACTTCTCGTTACTATTGATGGCAAGGTCTGTGTGCGCCAACAGTGAGAAGGGACCCTTGGGGATGTTGAAGACCCTTGATGAAGGTAATCTTTCATCTCCTATCGAGGACACTACTTCAGTTGCCGACTCAGACACGACCTCATCAGATACATCGCTCCTCTCAGATACGGCGTGCTCCGGTTCGGCAACTTCAGTGGACCCAGCATTGGATTCGCACCCAATAGCCCGGACTTGGGTCTTGATGTGATCCTCCTTGGGACGTGTTGGTCGCAGGTATGAAAGAAGAGGCGATACGGGGAGGCCGATCATCGCGAATAATCGCATGATCAGCGCGCGCACCAGATATCCGAGTGTGCGCCAAAGTAACGGGATGAGGAATTCAACGGTTCGACGCGGATTTACGGTGGCGACCATCCGTGGCCTCAAAGGTGGTGGTTTGATCTCCTGGTTCAAAAACTCGGTGTCAGAATCGTAATCTAGCTTGTTCGCTTCGGCCTCGGTTCCAGCCACTGAGGCCGGGCGCTGCTCCGGCTCGGTGGCGAAGGTATGCGGAGTCACATACGCGATTCCCCATGGAGCTTTACCAATGGGTAAGGGTTTGTTGGCGGACAAAGTATACACCGCACTGACAACGCATGAACCACCTGATCGCCCGACGGACAAGGGCAACTGATGGGTACCGGTACCCAATTTGTCGGAATCCAAGACACCGTTGGTCGAGGGGTTGTACACCACGAAGCGTTGATGCTCCCCAAGAAGTCTGTGCGAAGTGAGGTCGAGGCTTACTGTCTTTGAGCGGTCGAAGGCGGTGGTAGCGTCGACGGACAAGGGCACAGCATACACACTGACTGGCTGCTCAGGTGCAACCGAGGCGATGAACGCGTAGCCCTCCTTGACGCCGAACCAGTGAAGGTCGAGATCGGGAATGGCGTACGATAATTCGGCTTGGGACAAGATAGCGGTATATACGCGTGTGGTGGTGGATGTACCACATGTCACGGTGCCTGACGGATCGAGCCCCAGACCTGCGCCATGAAGAATGATGGGTTGATGTAATGCAAACGTGGAAGGCCCACGCCTGGGAACAAGTACGAGAAATACCGCTTCGTTATCTGTACCCGTGCCCTTCGGATAATACTTGACGCTATTTAAGGCAGTCCGTCAATTCGTGGACATATACAACGGGGACTGGCAGGCTGCCGACCTTCGTTGGCCAATAGCCCAGCAACCCCAAGGTTCCTTCATGGTGATGGAAGTGAATTGACGAGATATACTCCCAGGAATTGGATTTGCCGGTGCGGGAGGAGCAAGCCAAGGGTCTGTCTTCTTGAGCACACAGCGAAGGTCACGGCGATAATAGCCCAGCCACTTGACCTTGCCATTTGGATACAGCAACCTGTATGTGAGCTGGAAGTTTGTCTGTGTTTGGTAGCGAGGCAGAGCCCTTAATTTGAGTGTCAAAAACAACGTGAAAGGCTCCTCAGACACATTGCCGTCAAGTGGGGGCGAGAGGGAGAAGGGTACAACTGAGCCGACTGAATTGACTGGAGTCACAGCCAAAGCCTCCTCAAAGTTGTATGCCCCCCATTCTCCCTCAGCACGGTCGTCATTAACGGGGGCATTGGTCCACGCTTGAACCTTGACACTATCATTCCTGAGTTGTTCTAGGGCAGAGGCAGAACCAGTGCGTGCCCTGAAGAGTAGAGAGACGCCACCTGCATGGGCATTGGACGGAACGTCAACGAGGACAGTAGAATCGAGTGGGGGGAAGAACATGAGGGTGTGAATAGGACAAGAGGAATGAATGGCTACATAAAATACAATCTCGAAACGTGGTCAAGAGACGCACGGAACACTCGAGGCTTTCGCGTTTCCTTCAATCTCGTCTCCTCCTCCGCCTAGACCGCCTACCCCGAGACCCTGATCCACCCCTCCCATCATGACGTTGACCGCCGACTCGATTTTGCATTCTACGGCGATTAGCCCCATGATGATGATCCCCCCTCCTTCGACCATTCGGTTCCCGTTGCACCGCCACTACCTGCTGTTCACTCTCGCCTTCCCGGTTGCTTTCCGAGGCACTACTGCTTCCGCTTCCCGAGCTTTCCGCCTCCTCGACGTAGTTTGAGCCTCCAGAACTACTCCCTAACGCATGTGGCTCAACAACGCGCGACAAATTTGTCTTCAAATTCTTCTTCGCGGTCTGTCTGGTGGCAGATTCCGCTTTCCATTTACTGTATTCCACCACGTGCACGTAAGCGAATAGGGCTCATATGATATATGATCGGCTCCTATGCTCACGCTTTTCTCGTTTGCCATTCCGTGAACTTGGCTCCGTCATTTTCCCAACCCTCGCTCCCGTTCGTACGGAGCGCTTGGATGTGCTTCTCGACAGCGCTGTCAACTGCGAAGTTGGGTATCATTGGTGTATCCACAGAGAGGCTAGCACGACAAATTGCACATGACGGTGCCTCCCTCTGCAGTGTGTGAGAAGCGGTAAGGAAACGTTTGAGGGAACCCACGTTTTTCTTGATCCAGCGCCACCCACATTCACCGCAGAAAGTGTGCCCACAAGGGTTACCCAGATGAGCAAAAGCGCTGCGAGGCAATTCATATCTGCGTATGAATCTAACCATTCTTTTCACTTACAAGATATCACAACATCTGAAATTGTGAATGTCAGAACGGGCTCGTTATCAAGATGCACTACCGATCCTGACATAGGACAAATCATTTCATCTTCAAAATTGCTTAGAAACTCCTTCAATATCTTCTTAGAAGACTCCTTTTTCTTCCCTTTGTGTTTCTTGGGACTTGACTCACGAGTTGGAGACGAAGATAAGCGATGGAAATCCTTCGTTGGCTTGCCAGTGGTTTCTGAGATTGGCCGAGGTATGTCCATGTTGCCCTCAAGATGCGAATCCGTGTTCTGGACTGCTTCTGGTAGCGTGCCTAATAGGGAATAACTAAGTATTTCGGTGTGAGAAGGAATAGGTTGCTCACGTTCCAAGCCCTGGGGTTCTCTGTCAACATGCCCGTCTTTTGCCGTCAATATATGCCAAGTATTGTCATCACAACATGTGCTCACCACGGAAATATCGGGATGTCAATTCGCCTTCAGCGTCAGAGTGTCTAGATATCTCCTGCCTCCTGTCTGAAACGGTGATGGGCGCCAACGTGACTCCTGGTCCCGTCACTCGGGGTTGTAGTAACCTTCGTTCCACTTCATCTATCTCAGCTAGAAATGCAGCATCTACTTCTTCGCAGGAATACTGAGTCGGCGTCGAAACAGAGTCTTCCCCCTTCTCGAGCGTTTGTCTCAGTTCAGCTGTGACACCGCCACAGCATGAGGTTCGATTACAAGATTGGGATGTAAGTGGGAAATTGTTGGATAGTCCGGGAACAGTACTCCAATCAATGCCTACAAATGGATCCGGAAGTTGGTCGTACTCGTCCTGAGACATAAGTTAGCAGGAACGAGTTAAACAACAAGCTCACATGCGCGAACTTAATGGTCATGTGACCGATCGCAACCTCTGTACGAGACCCATCCCATGCAAATGCAAGACGGTAAACTCACCCCGTCGTTTTCTCGATATCATTCATTCTAACGTATATATCTTCCAGAATTAAGTTATTTATCTTTCGGAGCTCTGCGTAAGGCACAGCAGACTCTCGATCGTACACATGGCGAATCAGATTCCGGAGAGGAGGATGATTCGTCCAACTCAAACCAAGTCCAATCATCAGACGAAGCCTCCAACGAGGAGAGTAGGCGAGGAGATGATATTCCTGTGAAGGGCTCGAAAAAAAGGATCGCTGTCGCTGCGCGGAGAAACAAAAACGCGTGAGTCTCGCGGTACTGTGCATCTTCGGGGCTCTCCCCAACACCTATCAGCCCGACAGAAGTCACATCTAAGCGACCAGTCTCGCGTCGCAGGTTGGTTGTGGAGGCGAAAAAAATGGCAAGCTCCATTTTGTTGTCTCACGCCTCGTGTGCTGAGCTACATTGCTTTCTGTTTGCTAGGAAGTTCGCGATCCACGTTTCTCTCAGTTAAGTGGCGAATTTGATGCCTCCAAGTTTCGACATCACTACAAATTCTTGTCGGACATGCGTGAAGGCGAGCTCGGGATGTTGCGTGATAATCTCAAGCATGCTCGTAAACTTCTGGCTTCGTCCCCTCGACACCTTCGCCCGGAGCGGGAAGCAGAGGTAGAACGGCTTGTACTTGCTGTCAAACGAGGGGAGAGCTCCGTCAACAGCGAGAAGCGTGAAAGAGTAGAACAAGAAGTTCTAAGTGCAATAGAAAGGGAAGAGCAGAATAAGCGGCAAAAAGGAAAAAAGGCGTTTTGGTTAAAGAGATGTGGGTTCCTCTCACTACCTCTGATCCTGGCCGCTGAAGAGTAACTCCTGCTTGAATAGCTGAGAAAAAGAAGGTGCTCCTTAAGGCTCGATATGAAGCGATGACGGCAGAAGGTGGCAACCGAGCCGTAAAGAAAGCTATAGAGAAGAAGAGGAGAAAGCTGAGCCAAACCGAAACAAGATCACGACCCTTCCCTCGAAGCATGGAGTCAACTTCGACACCCCGGCTGACAAAGAAACGTAGCACGCTGGGAGATGGTGGCCCGCCTATAAACAAGCGTCGAAAATCGGCATAACCAATCTGTACGAAGGAGATGGCGCAATCAACTTTATTGACCGTCATACATGTTGTCCGATAGAACATAGTGATCCTCTTCCAGACGGACGTCCAAAGCTACCCCTCGCGACCCGCTTCCCGTCCTCCAAAATGGTGTCAGACCCAACCAGACGCCCAATTTCGACAAGAGTTTGCGGGAGGGTGCCTGCTTGACCAGAGGATCACTGAGAATACCCTCCCAGCGGAACGCGGGTCGGGGTCGTATGACCGAGTCATCGTGATCTGTCCCACCTCCGGTGCCAAGAGTAGAGAGAGGAATCCGCGTTTCAACATCAATGTCTTCCATGTCGAGCTGACGCGCATTGTAGCCGAGGTGAAATATGTTGGCCTGCGTGGCAGAGTCAGTTCTGGAAGGAAATAATACAGCATACAATACTTGACTCACTCGCAATGATCGTCGAAAGACGATATCATACATGCGAATGTATACCTTGTTCAGAAAGCCATTGTCAATGAAGTCGCCCCGTTTTGGCATTTTATGAAGTAAGCCTCGTTGTGTGAGGAAGCTTTCCAAGGCGGGGCGGGGTAGGGGTGTGTACGCAATTGATGATGGATAGTGGGGGTTGAAGTCCGGAGCGTGAAGTCGGAGCTTGCTGATTGTATCCGAGTTTCTTCTCCAAAAATCATCCTAGGAAGAACAGATTAGAACGCTCAAACGTAGAAAGGTGCGTATCTAAAATATAGACAAACCCAAAAGATGTACCACCAGGTCGCGAGTTCCGTCTTCGACACGGCGACCAGTCGTTCATAAGTTATTCGGAAGACTGCTGCGTTACTAACGAGTAGCTGCCTGACACGAAGGTCATGTTCATGTCGGATACAATCATTTGCTAGTTCCTCTAGGTCCTTCGGATGATCATATACTTGTAAGAGGAAGTCATATGTCAGAACATCCGCCTTCGCTTTGCATTCCCGTTGGCAGAATTGGCGGTAACCTGCCAATTTAGTTTCTATCCCGCCAACCCGAGAATGGATAACCGCATGGTTCAGGGCAAGAAACCGGGCGAGTGCTGGCGTGAGATCGTACTCGTCGTTGAGTCCGATCGTTCCTCCATCCACGATGACATGCTTGTCGTAGATAATTTCCACATCAAACCCACTTCCAAGTTGTATTCCCTCCCACATTAGATCACCTTTGCGTTTGATATTCAGGGTGCCATATTCATAGTAGGTTGAGCTTTGAGCTTTGTACCGCATACCCCGAAAGCAAAGAGAGAAGCGTGAGTCCTCAGCCTATTGCAGTCAATACTTCTTCAGGCATAAATCAGACTCGGACAGAAACTAACATTAACGTGAAGGTACGGCCAATGAACCTTTTGGCCATCCAGAGAGCGCAGCACAGTACGAATTTCTCGCCTTCGCTGTATCTCCGTTTCGGAATTCTGCTTTACGTACTGCTCAAAATCGGCGAAGTCATTCAATACCGTGAGAGGCCCATCGTCATAGTGAAGGACCTGATACGAAAAAATGTGAAAACACGATGTTTGATTCCCGTTCGGAACAAACCAGGGTAGGTGGGAATGGTAGCCACCAAGCATTTCCAAAAAACCTCGTGAAACCGGGAGATAGCGGCTTCGACGGACTTCTCCAGTAACAGTCCGGTCCAACAAAATTTCGCTGGATTTGCTCTACCAGGCGCGAGAGACGAGTAGAATTGAGACCGTGTGAAGTTGCTATAGCATCGCTGTAACCGACTGTGCCAACTTCCCGTAGAATCTTCACCAAATACGGTCATCAGAACCTAACAAGTAGTCAAAGCAACCTGAACGTACCTTGATGTTCTCAACGTGTCGTTCTCCTGGAGAGCCTTGAAAATCCAATAGGTACGGTGGGAACTCGGAATCTCTAGCCAAAACGTAGTGCATGGATTGTTTCTCAGGGATCTTGCATTCAGGACTGGTCAGGAAAAGAGCTGTGATAGATTCTTGCCAGATGCGTCTTCTCGTGTGCGGCGACGTTGATGATATGTCGAGACTAGAGCCAGGTCAGTAAATACGCGGAGAGCGGTGTGAAGACTGACCGAGGAGAAAATATATCTATACCTGTGTTGCAACGTCAAGCTAAACTCCGGTAGACACGGCAATAAGACGCACTGAAATCGATCCGCACCGTCAACTCTTTCAATCGACTTAGTGACCGCATCCACTAATATGCGATGAACTTACTCTTCACCAGACGCTGCATTACCTGCAAATTGATAATCGCAAAATCTGTGATCTCCTCTCAGTGAGCCCTAGGATTACGTTCATTCAAGACACACATATTGTGAAGCTATAAGTGATAGCATATATTCTGTGATCGCGATCGGGCTCAATGGTGATGTTGTCGCAGTATTTCTCTGGACTCACGTGTAAAGTATTGGACCGTTGATAATTGTCTTGCCAGGCACGTCAAGTGCAACGAGCAGAGCGACGAGGGACGTCAGGACATAATTTAATCTGGATACCCACTCGCTGGCATTGTTAACCGGGTCAAGGAAGGGCGAAACCATCCACTGGAGAGAGAAGAACACCACTGTTACTATCAGGAGAAGTACTTGGCGAACGACAACAACCCGTGTTCTAGAGAATGAGCGGAAGAAACAGTTGTCGGGATCGATCACGGCGACAATGAGCAGCGCGGCAAACTTCATAAAGAGATAGATGGGCTCGTAGGTTCCCCATTCACGCCGGAAGCCTATGCTAGAGTAGTGAGAATGAGTCATCGACATTGTGCAATGTGCATACCAGAGTATAAAAAAACGAGAGGATTTTGATCTCGCTCGAGTAGCCTCTGGTATTCCCGGTTCAAATCGCTGATGTTCCTCGGCTTTCCGAGCTCGGTAAACCTGTCGACGATAGGGACCGATTGTTTGATGAGATTTCTCAAGGCAAGTGGGTAGGAAATTGTAAGCTAGGGAAAATTAGCGGGGCGGCGTGGTAGGGTTGAAATGATGATTAACGCACGGCACAAAGTATCATGATGGCAAGAATAATAAGTACAGGTGCAAAATTAATTTGGTCCTTCTTCATCGTAGTTGTATAGCAGAAGTCTAAAGGATCTCGAAATTGGTCTGGCGGCCCCAAAGGTGCGACGACGAGGGGGTTGGTTGAGGAATTTACGTATGGGTTAGGAACAGCCCAGAGATCATCAGACCAGGTGACGACATGGACAGCCATAGTGCTTAGAGGGAGATATATGACAGTTAAAAGAAAACTGGTGATAACGATGCTTCGTCCATGACTTCGGCCCGGCTCTTGAAAACCCTCTAGACGGCTATAACGTTTGCAAGGGATCGTCGAGACACGAAAAGCGTACAATAGCAACCCAGCAAGTCCCATGAAGATGATCAGAAGTATGAGGGATTGTATGAGGGTTGACGCGAGATTGAGTGCTAGAACATTCGGTCTGCAAAGCCTTGGTTTGAGTACCAATCTACCCACTCATTTGGGGAAACTGACATCGTCCCCAAGAATATTTGCCGCCAATCCTGCCACGCATTACGGCCTTTGTGTGGAACTAGAGAACATGTAAGAGGCGATGGAGAGGTGGGCCCATTCACATACCAATCGTCTCTAAGATCAGGGCGAATATCTGGATAGTGTTAAACAAGCCTTGCAAGCTGTAAAAGGTGGCAAGAGCACTAGACCCCTAGGACGTGTCTAGCAAAGGGTAAGCGGCCAAATGGAGGCAACTCACCGTGACGCCAAGTGCCATGCTGACCAACCCGCCAAGAATTGAGCTGCAATTTCTCCAGGATGGTTTCGGCTTATAGTTCGCTTCGAGAAATTCGATGCTCCGGCCAGTAGCCGCAAGGCGATCTAGCGGCATGAACATATCTTTATGCACCCCTGCTTCAGTCCTCGAAGGTAAAGAGAATGTAGGGGGCGTTAGAGAAGATATATATTCGTCTAGTTGAGGTAGAGAGAGCGGAGCTGCATGACGAGAGAATATGGTAGGTGCAGCGATGGGGGAATAACCCCGAATGTTCTGATACCGAACGTTAGCTGCTTGTTCGGAGGCTGCGCTTTGGGAGGGCGGATATGTATGTGGAACATGTAAAGGAGATAACAAGTGCTCTTCGTGAGCTCGAACGCCTGCCCGTATGGAAGCTTTGGCCTTGCGCGCATTTCCGGAGCCTTCGCGAAAGTGTAAGCCAACCGGGTATGAATCAGATCCGCTCATCAAAGTCGAGTCCGTTATAGAGTCCGCGCCTATACCAGTCGAGTGGCCAAGTGGTGTGAGAAGGTTGGCAGTGGAGCCCGGAGGGGAGGAAATGGGTGTTCCGGATCCTTGACCAAGTGTGCCAGATTTGGGAAAGGAGTGAGCAGGAGCGGTCAAAGATGATGATGATTGACAGGTAACAGTGCTGAGATTCGAGGAGCAACGCGGCGCATTGGCTTCACTACTATCGGGCGAAGTCGATTGACCTTTCATAGCTACAGCTCTTCATGACCTCTCAGGGAAGAGGCGTGTAGGTGCTGTGAAGACCTGATCGACTAAATCTGGCCGAGTAGGTCACGTGGTATACAGACAACCAAAAACGGACAAAAATACAAAAGGCAACTACTCTACAATAGTACAAAAATGGGTCAAACACCCACTCTGTCAACACATCAGTGCTCCGATGTCAACCTTCACAAAGGAACGTGGGACTGACCTGTGGACGACCTTTTTCTGTTTAAAAGGCCTGTCAGCTGACGACAATCATCGTAAAATCTGCCACTAACCTGACCAGAAAATCGGATGATTTCCCGCTTTTCCAGCATGAAGAGCGTCCTCTCGAGAGAGTGATTCGAGTAACCGTGTTGGGTAACGAATTCTCTCACAAGGCTTTGATAGCTTGTACTCCAGCCAACGGGAAGCCTCCGCCGAATCTCCTTTTCAATCCTGTTAACTTCTTGATTAAGCTCTCCGCGGGATAGGCCATCTACTGAGCCCGCAGAGACAGCATCCATCGTAGAGAATCTGAAAAGTCGAATTGCCTCCTCCACATGGTACGTCTGTACCACGGGTGACAGTGTCATCTTGGCAAGCGACTCTGAAATGCGGATAATTGCTTCTAGTTGTCTATCACGACAGCATCAATAGACGACAGCGCAGAGGGTGTGGAACCTAATCTAACCGAACAGTGATAGGAATTGAGCTCCGCTCATCATTATCTTGCTCTACTTGCTGAACTTGCTTTCGAAGCCCGACAAAATGACTGCTGAGCATTTCTTGGGCGTCTGGGGATAGTCGAGGCGCACACTTCCTGAGAGTCATAGTATTCAAGCGTCACAAGCTAGAAGGTGAACAGTCACTCACGACTTGCAGTATGAGATGTATCGTTTCATCTTGTCGATATCGATTTCGCCTATTACCTCGCCATTTTCGGCTAAATTCAAGTTTGGTCGATTCATGTGGATGTTCATGACATGTTTGGCAATTGTCTAGGGGCAGTAAGGCATTCTATCGAGAACAAGTCACATTTCACTGACCCTATCGCGCTGTTCATCGTGCACATCCTTCACGATAAATATCATATCGAAGCGGGACAGTATGGTTGTTTGAAAGTCGATATTCTTTGACGGTATTAGGAATGACCAACAATAATCACTGATCAAAATACTCACCTCGCCTGGGCTTCGACCCTCATCGTACCTGCCCCAAACTGGATTAGCTGCCGCGAGGACACTCGTTCTGGAATTCAGAACGGTCGTAATGCCAGCTTTTGCTATGGATATTGTTTGTTGCTCCATGGCTTCATGTATTGCGACGCGGTCTTCGTCCCGCATCTTGTCAAACTCATCGATACAAACCACACCCGTATCTGCTAGGACCATGGCGCCACCTTCTAGGTAGAATTCCCGCTGGTCAACGAATAAGCGATGAGCTTTCAGAACCTGATGTGGAAACCTACAGAGATCGAGTCGCGCTGAACTGAAGCCGTTAAACCTGCAGCGCTAGAACCTTTACCTGATGTGTAAACAGCAATAGGTGCGACCTACGAGAGGAAGTTGTCAACGCATGGGGACACAAGGAAAGTAAATCTACCTTTTCAACAAACTTCAAAAGCTGACTCTTGGCCGTTCCGGGATCACCTAACAATAGGACGTTGATGTCTCCCCGCAAACGCATACCATCTGGTAAAACCTTCTTCGATCCGCCGAAGAGAAGACAGGAGATGGCCTTCTTGATGTCTGGCAAGGTGTGAACCTGGCGTCTCAAAGGCTTGCAAACAAATGTACCCAAGCTCCCAAAGATACTCGGAGCAACGCTCTTGGCGAAACGTTCATGAAACTCTTCGCTCCTTGCCATCTCGTTGAACTCTTCCTCTTCTTCGGGGGTGAATTGGACACCAAAGGGGTTTAGACCCCCTGTGCCTGCTGCAGATGGTGAAGACAGTTCAAGATGAACAACTCGAAGGTACGGCGTCCGTAGTGCAGATGCACCGGCGGATTTCTAATGACACATTAATTAACCCAAAGCACACAAGTTAGACTGCATACATTCTTTGTTGAGTTGAATGTAGAATAAATTCCCGTGGCAATGACCCTAGAGCCCGGAACGACCTGGCCGGTATTGTATCGATCTGCCGAGAGAATTATATGACGTGGGAGCTCCCCGACGGGTACCATATCTGGCGCCTCTTGGAGCTTGAGTGTTTGATGATCGGAAAATGTAGACTTTGAGTGGACAATGAGGTATGGATCCATGGGACAGTCCTTCTTCTGCCCTTCGGGCTCCGGGGCATCGCACACGCGGGGGAGTCCTCGCTCTGCCCCTCCACCCAAGCCGCCTAACCCGGCTGCGGGATGGATGTCCTTTATAGATCGACAAGCACGGCACTGCAGATGCAGCTTCGTTGCTCGGGAGGAAAGTACGGAAGCGGAGATGACAATACCCGGTATCCGGATCAGCTTGTTCATAGTGTCAGCCGTAAGGTCACGAAATTGAAGCATGTTCAAGCCAGACTTGATGGAGATTTGAATTTTGGGAATGGAATGGACGGCAGCTTCAGAGCTTTGATCGAGACCGTTCTCAAGGGGAAACAGAATAGTCCGAGATGCCTTAGTAGCAGCATCCTCAAACTAAGAAGGGTCAATGGATGCAGGATACTGATCCAAAGCAACAGAACGAACCAGGGGTAGGATGTCAGCGGGCTTATTCTGGACCAAGTGCGCAAGTTCGTCGTTGTAGAGACTGATATGGCGTAGATCGACATCTAATTGGTAGTGCTTCAGAAGCAAATTTGCTCGAAGCTTATCACTGAACGCAGCACGTTAGCGAGAGACGAAGCAGGATGAAGCAGACGCGTACCGGTACGTGAATTCACCCCCAAGACGGAACTGCAGCAGGAAGTCGAGCAAAAGTTTCTCAGTTTCTGAAGGGGATTCTGTAGAGAATGATGGAGAATTTTGGTGAACAGATACCGAGTAAACGCGATCCGCATCGAACCCGGACATGATTGAGGTTGTGATCAAGGTAAGAGAGGGCAATTAAGTTAGTACGCGATGGTTTAGGGCAGGCTTTGACGCGTCATACACGTGCCATCACTTATCTTGCCTTTGACTACCCCTTTGCCAAGTAAAATGGATACAGGCAACAGCCAATCCGTCGTCCTGCCCTCGAGCACTACATCCAGTCTCTCCCTCTCTGTGTGGGTTTCATAGAATAAATCCAATCCACTGGCAAAACTCTGACTATGGCGTTGCATTAGACATCCTCTCCCGATCTTAAATATCTCAGAACATCTGACTCGTCTAAGACTCCAAACAAACAATAGCCTCCCTTTCGGTGCACATATAATTTTCCTTTCTAAGTTTTCCGATCTCATTCTTGTCTAGTCCTCGGTGTCCTTCTCGGCACACAGAATGGCCGTGAGGTTGAGATCGTCAACACCTTCGAAGTAGCCGTAGAACAAGGCGAAAGAGTCGATCACGGGTCCTTTAATGTGAGAAAGGAACAATGTGCGTTCGTGCCTCCAGTAACGGGGACACGGCTTAGAATTCTATCCCCAGACAAACAGGTCTTTCCCTCGTTAGAATTCATTGGGTGGTATACCGTTGCCTCATACCCTACGTCAAGACACATTGCTCTTCACGAACAAGTTCGTTTCTCAATTCCTTTGTCTAGCTGCTGCGTGACGCCTTCCAGTTCTCCGCATATTGTTCGAATCCTCTTCTACTGATCTTGCAACCCATCCACACACCAGGTGTTAATGTGACACCGGGACACCTGCCTATTAAGGCATTTGAACCGACAATCGAAATTCGTGACCGGTGTTCGCGGTCTGTTTACATAGAGGCTTCTTTCACAGTCGAGACCGGAGAGGCAGAGAGAATTGCTGTCGACACGACGGCTCGCGGGGGGGAGCGCGGTACTAGCCGTACGTTTTACTTGCCTCATCCGGTCTATTTCTTCACGTTGCTTCCTAGTTGAATCTCACCTTCAAGCACAACGAGCTGCTGTCAAAATGCTACATGATCGTATCCTGGTCCTCGCAAACTATGTCAAAGATGTTTTCTCAGGAATGTCTTGTAATGCTGCACGCCAGACTTATCCTTATCTCCCCACGTTTTCAGGCTCTACACCGAAAGATCACGCTACGATACGGTCCCTGGCTGCATTAGTAGCTTCCCTCCCAGCAAGCGACAGCCAGGGTTTCAGAGATGAGTTTGAAACTGTGTCTACTTTTATCTAAGCCCGCGTACTTGTTAGCTAATGGTTTGTGATAGGAATATGAAGATGTTCAACTCACGGCGTATCTGTCCACTCTGACTAAATCTGCTAGCATACTGAATGATGTACGTGCCGTGTCCCTCATGGTGCGATGGTGTCCTTAGCTATCTAATAGATCGTCGACAAGCACAATGTCCTGCATTCCAGTGGCAGGGAAGAGCGCCCAGCCGGAGGGTTAATGCCTGGAAGGAGGAGAGGGTTTCCTGGGCGCGGGTTTGGCGGCCCTGGGGATTGGGACAGAATGCATTGAGAAGGCTGTGGTGCAACCTCCCGCAGTTCTGTTCCTTGTTGATGGCACAATGTGGTACTAGTACTGTTACAAGTTCAAGGTAAATGTAATTGTATGCAAGCCAGCCTGAGTATTTACTCAATTTCCCACGCTGGCACCCACTATCGTCACATCTCCGAGTGAGATAGGGTCACGGTGTACGTGTACTCGCTCCTCGTCTACGCCCACGTCTACATCTACTAGCACAGATCAACATGTCGCCTGACCGTGTGACATTAAAGATGCTCCTCGGTCTCTTTAATTTAAATAGCTTTTACACCCTCGGCTTTTCTTTCATTTTTGGGATGTGTGAGTCCTCATGTAGCCACGATTTTGAGTTCAATAGAGTTGATGAGGTTTATTGCGTCATACAGCGCTATGGGTGACATTCATTGGAGGTTAGTACACTCTTTACGTTCTCTCGCCGCTGACGTCTCTTCGTTCACCAGGTGTAGTTGCCTACAAGGCACTGCGTAAGTCCTCATCTGTTCGAGCCCTCCGTACCTATCACAATCGCTTTAGCACGGCCCCAGTTTGGTGCCCTTCAGAACCGCACTTTTCCCATTTACTTTGGACTTAACACCCTCATATCTTCCATTCTCCTCCTCGCTTGGATTTATAGTCACAACTCGGCCATTGCGCATATTGCGCATCCCACGGTCCCAGATGTTGCTCAGGCGTACGCCCTCGCTCTCGCCTCAATCTCGCAGGCTTTGAACTTCTTTTGGATTGGCCCCGCTACGAGCAAGTATGTGATGTGGTAGCTCAACTTGTCAACTCGCCTTACTCGCTTCACAGGCTTTTGGTAACTCGACTTAAGTTGGAGAAGGCGGAGGGCAAGGACGCCGACGAGGGCAATGTCAGTCCTCACTCGATGGCCGTCGCATACGCACCACTGACTCGCGGCTATAGATCTCGGACATGAAAGCTCTCAATGCGAAGTTTGCGAGGTTGCATGGGTATAGCTCGCTTGCTAACCTAGTCGCAATCCTTGCTCTGGGCTTTCATGGGCTATGGATCGGGAATTATGGAATCACTGCCTAACGAGATATAAGCCAACAACAGGAGGAAGTTCTGGGGTGTTCTGCGTACATAGTCGTGTGATTGACGTGCACTTTGCGTTCGGCACGTATGAAAATACAGAATGATGACAACTATGCACCCACGCTCTCCATGCTGGGAAGAAAACCTTCCTTCAAACTTCTCTCCAGACGTCGAATCTCTTCTACTGAAGTAGCCTTCGCAATGGCCTCTCTGACCTTGTTGGCCTCCTCTTTGGTCAAAAGCCGACCAGCCTTTCCCGGTGCAACCGTAGGACGAGGCTCTTCCGCCACTGCGACGTTCTTTGCCGCGCTTGTCGACACGGTCGTTGATAACGTGGTAGCGAGGGAATTCATGAGTCCATCTGCGGTCAAGAACAACGCTTTCGCTGCTTGTCTCTCCTACAACGCGTATTGAGTCTGTATATCCGCTCCGTACGCAGAGGGAGGCGCACCTTGTCACGAATTCTCTGGAAATCTAAAACTCTCAGCCCTGGTAATCTCCAGGCAAGCCATTCGCGGTACCATTTTTTTTCCCGAACAGGGTTGCCCAACAGGCTAAGGTACCTGAGTCCTTTCACGTCCCTGAGTGGCTCAAGGTCGCCTAATTCCGTGATATTATTATTTGTAAGGATGAGAGTCGTAAGATTAGGGACAGAGAGATGCAAAGAAGGTGAAATGATGGATATCCGGTTGTTTGCCAGAAGAAGCGTGCGGAGTCGACTCAGGAGGGGTAGGTTGCTTAGTGCGACGAGAGAGTTATCCGTAAAGTCGATGGCATCGTGTTGGTCCTACAGGTTGCGTGTTCGTTGAGGTGTGATACAGATGAGATCATGTAGTGTGCGCACCTTGGTCACACCAAGGTTTTCAATTGCGGGTATTTTGTATCCTGGTATTTGACGCACGATAAATGATGAAATGGTCTTTATATAAAATTTCAGTGGACTTACCGCGAAGGTCTAGCTGACGCTCTTTTACGGGATTGAGCGCAGATGGAGCCTGAACAAGTAGCTCTGGGGTAAGCTTCATGGTCGATTGAGGGTGCGTGAGAAACAGGTGCAGGCGTGAGTGGCACGAGGATGGGTTAACGGCTGCGTGATATCCAGCAGCACTGTGCCTGGCCTGCCTCTTCAACAATCCACCATGAAGCCTGTTCACGAACGTTTGAACCTGTGGGTTGAATTTGTTTTCAAAATTTCTTGCGTCTAAACAGAGGGTATAGGTACACCAACAACGATGATTCCTATATCTTTGTACCCGCGGAGCCTCCTGGCGCAAGTCCCCTAGTGGTTCATAGGCACTCCGGAGACATTGTGCTCGATGGTGAGCTTTTATACACGTGTATTGGTAATGGCCAATAACCTTCGAAACAGTACCCAACTTCCCAATCCCCTCTTCAGCTAAACGCTACAAGAAAACGATCTATGGCATTTTTGGCCTGATATCCCTATCCCAATGTAGGTCCCCCCAACTATGAATATATCTCTTCAGCTATAAACGAGCCTGCAGCAGAATACCTCATCGTAATTACGGATCGACAGCTACGGGGACAGCTCTTGGGACATCCAATCTACCGTGCCGTCGATTTCGACATCCTCCCTCTCGATCCTGGCGTCTCGGTTTCCAAACCCTCCCATCCAGTGGAAACACATCTACTTGCGCTCGTTCGCTCTCATTTGAGCAGTGGCCATTTTCTATATAGCTACGAATTCGATGTCACACGGCGTTTGCAGGCTCAGTACGTAGCGAGGGAAAACGACGAGGTCAAGCCAATGTGGGAAGCAGTACGTGCCGCCCTTTCCAGGGATTCATAACTATTTCTCAACTTTGGTGCCAGGCAGACGACAGGTTTTTCTGGAATAAGTGAGGTTGGGTGGCCAGAGACAACAACTCAGCTCACCATTTTTCCTGCAGGTTTCTACATTCGAGGTTCATGGATATATCTATCTCAGACCTCAAAAACGACGTGAGTCATGGTGGGGCATAATCGTGGCCATTCTGATTCGATGCATAGCTGAGCCCATACGTCCTTCCCGTGATAAACGGAAGTGTGTACTCCATCCTCATGCCGAACACGTGTGAGAGTGCCTTGCTAACATGCTCTTCAGCCTTCGATATGCGCACAGTGATGGTTAACGGTCGGAAGCTACAGCTTTACCTCATCAGCCGACGTTCTCGTTTCAGGGCCGGGACGAGGTACTTCAGGCGAGGCATTGACCATGATGGCCACGTTGCCAACTTCAACGAGACAGAGCAGATTGCAATTGTCCCATCCCAGGCCGATCCAAATGAAGCTGCCACGACTCTCAGCTTTGTCCAGATCCGCGGAAGCATACCAGTCTTCTGGGCCGAAATCAACACTTTACACTACAAGCCAGATCTCCAAATTATGGACCTACAGGACGCTGTAAGGATCTAGTCCTGAGCACCTCTTCCGTTGTGGACTGAACCTGTCATTGAGGTGGAAGCAACGCGCCGCCACCTCCAAGAACAAGTCTCGTTGTACGGGGATCAGAGTCTGGTCAATCTGATTGACCAACAAGGACACGAAAAGCCACTTAAAGAGGCATACGAGCGCTATGTCGCAAAAGTGAGCGTGCCAAGTCATCTTGGTCATTACCTTACTGATCGCTTATAGGCAACCGTCCCTCACGTCAAATACCAGTACTTCGACTTCCACAATGAATGCAAGCATATGCGATGGGATCGCATCAGCCTTCTGATCGACAACCTCACTAATGATCTATTGCAAGACGGGTGCGTCTTCCGGGAACCCGCATAAACATGGTTTCATATTGCTATTCAGTTTCTTTTATTTCGACTCGAAGTATCAAAAACCTTTGAAATGGCAATTAGGTGTCGTTAGGACAAACTGCATGGACAATTTAGACCGCACCAATGTTGCGCAAGCTGCCATTGCACGATGGACGCTTAACTTGCAACTGAATGCCGCGGGCATCCTGGCGGAAAATGATGAGTTAGATCAACACGAGGAGATCGACGTTGCCTTGAGGGAGAGTACGGAAAGGATATTTGCCCTTCGGGTTTTCCCACGCTAATGGTGCCATTTCAGTGTGGTCGGAGCACGCCGATCTCATTTCCAAAGCGTATGCTGGATCCGGGGCTCTGAAGACAGATTTTACACGCACGGGCAAGCGCACACGCCAGGGAGCATTTGATGACTTTAAAAAGTCAGCATTCAGGTATATAAGGAATAACCACTTCGATGGTGCCCGTCAGGTGAGGGTTGGGTATGATAGTTATGACCTCAGGGGCTTATCCTTGGCAAGGACGCGTATGACCTTATGACGGGCGCCTGGATCCCGCGAAAGGGTCCATCGTCTGCGCTGTTTCTGATAGCAGATACGCGGCCATTGATCCTCCGTTCCGTAAGTTTCTCGCAGCGATTGTTTCTTGGGACGTCTCTGATTATCATTATCGCCCACTTAAGGTTCCATACATTTTGAGTTTTTCGTTGTTCATGATCTTGGCTGGCCTCACCTTACCTCGTACATCTGGTATGTCCAGTGCTAATGTGCCTCGATCCGCCCGCTGACATGGTTTCTTCAAGATTACTCATTGGTATACTACTTTGCATTCTGGTTCACCTTGGTCCTTCTCGCTACCATCTTCATCTTGATACATGGCATCGATTACGTCGCCTGGCCCCGTCTTATCCCTCTCACGGATGTCATTCACTACAATGGCGCAGGCTTCCGCTCTGGTCACCACGGGACGGGATTTGGTCTAGACTTTGGTAAACTGAAGTCGAGTGCGAATGCACAATGGATGACTCGTGGCATTCGTCGCGTAGATAAGCAATTTGAGGAGATCGAGCTGGGTTCCAAGAGACATGTTGATTGAGAGGGTTCGCGTTATTAATAACTGTCTCGTTTGTTCTTTTATTCTTTTCGCGCACATTTATTTACAAGTATAAGACTTTTCCTAAGAATATCCTAAATCCCCATTTTTAAGCCGAGTGTTCGGTTAATTCCGACAAGTTTCGCGAGTTGCCGTTCATCTCGGGGCCACCCAACAACGCAACAGTGTCTCAGTATCTTTTCACATCATCCTTCGCTTGTCCCGTCTCGCCATGTCCGGTAGTAAAAAACGTAGCTCGCCCGGCGCAGATACAGTAAAAAATGGCGACCCATTTGCCGAAGTTGATATCGGGGATGCCGAGGAAAGCATCCTTACCGAATACCAGAAAAAAATCCAGCGTGTTGAGCTCATTCTTGGTGAGTACATTCCTCCGTGTTTCTATTATCACAAGAGGGTGTTGTCTCGGCATTACTCATTGAATTGCCTGCAGAGCGTCGTGCACAAGAGCAGCTGACCCCCGTATATCAACAACGCCGCGAAGCGCTTAAAAGCGTTCCCAAGTTTTGGCCTGTTGCGCTGTTGAAGCATTCAATGTTCATTGTCCAGGCACAGCACGATGCAGACCGGCTTGCCCTGAGTTATTTGGAGGACGTTTGGGTTGTCCGCGATCCTCGCGAACCCAAGGTTTTCACGTTGGAGTTTGTGCGCGATGTCTCGACGGTTGAAATTAGATTTGACACTGACTCGGCATCGCTTAGTACTTCAAAGAAAATCCTTATTTCAGTGACTCCGTGCTGAAGAAGGAATACAAATTCGAACCATCCAATGCTGCATCGGATGAAGAGCCCGACGCGGACGGCATCACACCCTCGATGCTCGAGTTTTCATGGGAGCGTGATGTGTCGGCGCAGGTCTGTTTATATCGGCCATCGAATTGGCGCAATTCTTACGCATCACTCAGGCCACAAAAATTAACTGGAAAGACGACTCAAAAAATCTAACTAAGTTGTATCCACTCCAGGTCGATGAGGATGACGGTGAAACGTTGGCTGACCCGGGAAGCTTTTTCAACTTTTTCGAGGTTGCAAGGGACCACAATGATGTGAGTTGTTGAGGTGATATCAGAGTTGATCTCGTGATTAACTGCATGAACAGCTCGGAGTGGTAATTGCAAACGAGGTATTCCCAGACGCGATCGAATACTTCCGAGGAGATGCAGGAGGGGACGAGCTTTACTCGGACGAGGAAGATGAGGACAGTGAGGATGATGATGACAACGAAGAGATCGACCTTGAAAAGCCACGTGCAAAGAAGGTGAAGCAGGGGTGATTTACGGGAGAGTGATTTATGAGTAGAGTTACGAGCACAAGGCAGTACTTTATTCTATTCTCATCCTACTAAAACTCGAGTCTTATGTCCTAGTATCTCTACCGTCTATTCGTCAGTGCTTACTCATTGGTCACGCAGGTCACACTGGACCATTTCAGTCGGTTTCATTCTCCGCTCGAATCAAGGCAACAACGATAAGAATGGGCGTGGGACTCTTATTGATGTGTTTCCACTGGTGATTGGCTGCTTCAATAAGATATCATCAGGGTTGCTTTGGGCAGAGAATGTTATTGTGACATTGCCAAATCAATCGGTTCTTTATTCAGGTGTATTGCGTATTGAGAGAATATTGGGTAGAAAAAGTCTCAGTGTCCCGGGGCCAATGGACCAGAGCTTGCATGGGGATAGTTCAAATCCCTCACCATTACGGCCGAAATGACGCACGACCTCCTCGGGAAGTCCTCCCTTGCTATCCACATATATAATTACATCCTACCTACCATACTGTCTAGCTTTGAGCCTACGGGAAACCCTCTGTAGACAAGCGATTGAGAAGTGACAACAGGCATGGCATGACGACACCTGCCGCGCCCTGACATACTACACCCTACTCCTACATGACCACTGTCCGGTCAGTCACTAGATTTTATCAAAGGCATCGCAGGTGCTCCGCGCCCGATCTTCTGCACCGCTATTTTTCTACTCACGGAACACGCCTTCACAAGGGGAATACTCGGCACGATACCGCCCACGCGTAGCCGACCCACACGGATGCCAGTGCAGCCTGGCCCCCCTCCAGACATCGACACACGTCATCACCCCGTATAGCGGCGCAAGATCTAGAGTGCCACCTCACTCACCCGCACTCTGTCCACCAACATCATATTCAGCAGCAAAGCAAGCGGGACCACCGTTGCACAATCCCTGGAGGTGTCACAGGCATGCGTGCGGCCAAGGAGACGCGCCCTAACTGCCAGAGGATCACGCGATCACGGTTGAGTTTGTCGGGCCACGATTCTTCTACATTGTCGAAGCCATCACACTACTCATACCCTCACCTCTCCACATTAAGGTACCTTACCACTCAACCCTAAACCAGAGGCATGCGTCTAACAGAGCCGAGTGTATCTTTGTACAATGCATACATTATGCTGGTGGCAATTTGCAAAAGTGGGAGTGATTGACCACGAGACTCGGATGGACTGGGATTGTCAGAGGTTGTGCCAGCTCTGCTTTTTGGCACTACAAGGTCTCACAAAAACGTGGCAAAGTCGGATTGCTTCCTAACTTGCAAAAAGGTCGAAATGCACCTTGTTTCGTGCTTGAGGGTTGTCCGTGACACCTATAAGTACGGACCTAGGCCATTTTTCTGTTGATTTTGATGGACCCGGAGACAAAACCGAAGATCTTCAAGCTGTTGGGCGGAGCGGTTTCCCTGCGCACCAACGGCAACTGAAAGAGTGAGCTGAGTCAAGGACGTCGTTAAGGCCAGTATATGTATTGGCCCCGCCACAAAGCCGTGGGAAAATCAGGACGCTGTGGGGTCGTTGGCTGTCTCGAAGTCCTTGGTTTAGTTTTCCTGGAGTTGAAGGGTACAGCTGGTACAGTATGAAGCGATTCCATATGCCTGAATGTCCGACGGCTCGTCTCGCCC
>QFDW01003858.1:0-11306 GCA_003315895.1 Lactifluus rugatus | reverse complement strand
AGTGCAGTCTCTGCATGCTCTGTCCAACCTAGCTCAGCAGCAGATGTCAGCCAGATCGTATGTCATTTATTATTTCATTCATTGTCTTGACTCACCACCTTGTGCTCGTAGTTACGCATATTGGGATCCACCCATACGCCTTTCGCGGTGAAGGGAGGTGGCCATGCTTTTAATCCTGGGTTCTCTTCAACTCGTGGTGTCGAGATTTCTATGACGCGTTTCAACAATATCCATGTTGACAATACCGCTGGGACTGTCGACGTAGGAGCAGGCCTCACATGGGACCAGACATACGCGGCTCTAGTACCAATTGGACTGAACGTTATCGGAGGACGGATACCAACCGTTGGCGTCGCCGGTCTGACTCTCGGTGGTGGTGAGTAATGTCCGCCCTTCCGCGACCAGGTTGTTAATTTATCATGGAAATCGTATTTTAGGCTTCTCCTTTATGACCAGCCAATATGGTCTAACTGTTGACAATATGGCGAGATACGAGCTCGTCCTGCCTAATGGCACTATTACAAACGTAACATCGGAGAACAAAGACTTATGGTTCGCTCTCAGGGTAAATGCCTCGAATTTTCGAACAAATGCATTTTGATGAGGCGGCTCTCTTAGGGAGGAGGCAACAACTTCGTGCGCTACGTGCTTGCAACATGGATTAGGACCCTAACCGAATGACAGGGCATTGTGACCAAATTCACTTACAAAACGATTCCTCAAGGTCTAGTATGGGTCAGTTGTTCTGCATTTCCTTATTCAATTCACTCCCCACACTCACTTTCGATCGCTTGGCAGGGCGGTACACGTAATTACACCGCGGACCAACTAGATGCAGTGAAGAACGCTATCATAAAGTTCCAGCAGAAGAAAGATACAAAGGCTGCAGCGATTCTTAGTACAAGCTACACTCCGATAGGCGTACGTTGTCTCGCTGTTGATCTTTTTCCTACTCGAACGTTTCCGCTCTTCTAGATTACATCTTCCGCTATTCTTGTTTATGATGGGCCCACACCGGACCCCGGTATTTTCGACGATTTCTTGGCGATTCCGACTAATCAATCGGATGTATCGGCGAGGACTTTCACCGATTTGTTCCACAGCCTCTCATACATAAATTCATCTCCCACTTCTCGGTCGGTTCTTCGTCTGTCTCTGCTGCGCCAAAATAGCATCTGATGAGATGATATAGTGCTTGGTCAAACGGTATTTCAGTCACACGATATTCACCCACCGTTGTCAACGTGATCATGAATCAGACCCTGGTGAGAATGATACTGAAGTATGCATCATGGGTTATGATTAAGATCGAATGGGCAGTTCTGGGGGGCGAAGCTTAGCGCTTTGGACAAGAACACATCCGTTAGTGCCACTCTGGAGCCATTTGACAGCGGCATATTCTCTCACGGTTCCGACTCTGCTTACCCACCTGACCGCTCTCGCGCTCTCCTCCCAACGGGTGTCACATTCGCGTACACAAATGCCTCTCTAGATGATACCATGCTCCGGGCGTTTCATAGCTACTGT
This sequence comes from Lactifluus rugatus, assembly GCA_003315895.1. NCBI lineage: Eukaryota > Fungi > Basidiomycota > Agaricomycetes > Russulales > Russulaceae > Lactifluus > Lactifluus rugatus. Next base: position 9,779 of record QFDW01003858.1, on the reverse strand, counting down.
GATGCAATCAAAGCTGCGGCAAATGCGGATAGGCAGAAGGTGTCGCACGCGGCTGTGTACCCAAACTACGCACTCTTTGACACGCCGTTGGAGGAGCTCTATGGAGCTAACCTTCCGAGGCTTCGCGCGGTCAAACGGGGAGTTGATCCGAATAATGTGATGGATCTTGCTGGTGGGTTCAAGCTATGAAGAGGGAGACGCTCGAGTTGTTTGTACAGTACCAAGTGTGTAGATACGGAATCTGCTCCGAGTCATTGTAGCACAAGGCGGGCGGACATTAGCCGGATCGCGCCAAACTGGGAACCGTGGTAACACTGTGGCTTACTGTAAGACGCCCGCTAGCCTCTCAATCTGGACACCAAAGAACATCCTCCTATCCTTCTCCTTCACCCACATCGTCAAAATTTCACTGGATTCCACGGGTTGGGGGCCGTAATGTGCTTCTGGCGCCCAGCTTTCGCTGAGTGAGCACCACCCCGTCTTGAACCCACCTGTGCCCAGTGATAAGAGCAGTAATGTTCTACTGTAGCTGGTCCCATCACCCGTGTGGGGCAGCCTACATCAAATACAAGTACAAGCTTCGGTCAGCTCGTGGCATAGGTTGCAGTTCAACTGCAACTCGCTTCGTCATACTCGAGTTGGCGTCGCATTGTCACGGTACTCACTGGCGCAGGCAATACAGACGTTGTTACTTTAACGATGATTGTCTGTCTCACAACCCTTGTTGATACAAACAGGCTTGGTCATGATCTCGCATCAAATTGGAACACTGGACTTGTACAGATATGATAAACCAGCCTAAACCAGCATGGTTGGAGTTCCACGGAGAGGTGAGTATGCATTTTGGTTCCCGATTTGTGCTTACTTGATTAACGGAGAGTACCGTGACATTGGCTAATCAAGTTTGTTACTTTGCCGCAAACACCCGCTGAGCTGTCAGCGGCCCAATCAGAGCATCTTCTATATATACACATGGCTGCCTGTCCAGGAGCCTTCTATCAAATCGAATCCTTCTATAGTTATCGTGGGACTCCCCTTTTACGTCCGCATCTATTGGAAGGAGCAGAGACTGAACGGGATTGCGGTGAATCCCGTGTGATAGTTTCTAGACCCGTCCGCCAAGGAATCCCGTTGAATAGTTCGTGGCTTAGTAGTGCAACTGTGATGACGCTAACTGTTGTCAGGAAGCTCCTTCACTCAGCGGGCCTGTTTATCAATGGTGTATTCTCTGGTCTAGCTTGTCTCTAGCATACCGAGTCTGGTTTGAAGTACAGCACGGCTCCTCAGACACTTACACTACCAGCCTCTGTTGGAGGTGGAGCCGCGAACGACTTGGCACGGACAGGACCTGGCGCGGAGCAACGGGAATCCCACCACGCCGGCGTCATGAACCTTTCTACTTCATCAATAAGTAGTTTTACTTTCTATTCCAGCTCAGACTCTCCTCACTTATAGTCCATAGTACTATGCTTTTTCTTTCCATTTGTCCTTCCGTTTTTTCCCCCAAAGACTGAAGTCAGTCACTGCTCATTTTGACTTATGGTTTCTTGTCATGCTAACCATGCATTTAGCCCTAGCTTTACGTGCTACAGTTTCACCTCCCTTTCCTCATTCACATGCTCTTGACAACATTTCCAGTTGTCACGTTCTCCTTTTTAGTGCTCATAAACCCCTTTGCTGTGACCTCGCACGAGCACCACACCACTCTATACCAGAGTACCTGTACCAAGATCGCAGCTTCCATTTCCGCCGCTTCAGAGGTCTTCTATCCAAGTGTGTCATCATTTGCGCTACTGTTGACCGGTGCCATTTGACATGCGTGAAGACTCACCTCAATATGTTGCTGACAATAAGCACACCCTCATCTCATCCAGTGCAGCCTCTGCATGCTCTGTGGAACCAGGCTCAGCAGCAGATGTTGGTGTGATCGTACGGCGTGTCTTATTTCATTCATTGTCTTGATTTATCCAACTTGTACCCGTAGTTGCGCATCTTAGGATCCGCACGCACGCCTTTTGCGGTGAAGGGCGGTGGCCATACTTTTAATCCTGGGTTCTCTTCAACTTGTGGTGCCGAGATTTCCATGACGCGTTTCAACAATATCCAGGTTGACAATACCACCGGGACTGTCAACGTAGGACCAGGTCTCACATTGGACCAGATATACGGGGCTTTGGTACCAATCGGACTGAACGTTATCGGAGGACGGATACCAACCGTTGGCGTCGCCGGTCTGACTCTCGGCGGTGGTAAGTAATAAGCGCACCTCCGTGAGCAGACTGAGAAATTATCACGAAACTCATATTGCAGGCTATTCCTTTATGAGCAGCCAATATGGGCTAACTATTGACAATATGGCGGGATACGAGCTCGTCCTGCCTAATGGCACTATTACAAACGTAACATCGGAGAACAAAGACTTATGGTTCGCTCTCAGGGTAAGTGCCTTGAATATTCGAACAAGGCATTTCAATGAGGCTCTCTTAGGGAGGAGGAAACAACTTCGTGTGTCACCTTCTTGCAACACGGAGTAGGACCCTAACCGAATGACAGGGCATTGTGACCAAATTCACTTACAAAACGATTCCTCAAGGCCTAGTATGGGTCAGTTGTTCTGCATTTCCTTATTCTATTCTCTCCCTGGGCTCATTTTCGATCGCTGGGCAGGGCGGTACACGTAATTACACCGCGGACCAACTAGATGCAGTGAAGAGCGCTATCATAAAGTTCCAGCAGAAGAAAGACACAAAGGCTGCAATGATGCTTAACACAGTCTACACTCCGATAGGCGTACGTTGTCTCGATGTTGGTATTTTTTTACTTGAGCTTTTCTGCTCCCTCTAGATTATATCTTCCGCTATTCTTTTCTATAATGGGCCCACACCTGGCCATGGTATTTTCGACGATTTCTTGGCGATCCCGACTAATCAGTCGGATGTATCGACGAGGACATTCACCGATTTATTCCTCAGCCTCTCGTACATGGTTCCACCTCCCACTTTTCGGTCGGTTCTTCTGTGTCTGCTGCGCCAACTAGTAGCTGATGACATGATACAGTGCTTTTTCGAACGGTATTCCAGTCACACGATATTCACCCACCGTTGTCGACGTGATCATGAATCAGACGCTGGTGAGAATGATACTGAAGTATGCATTATGGGTTATGATTAAGATCGAATGCGCAGTTTTGGGGAGCGAAACTTAGCGCTTTGGATAAGAACACTGCCGTTATTGCCCTTCTGGAACCATTTGACAGCGGCATATTTTCTCACGGTTCCGATTCTGCTTATCCACCCGACCGCTCGCGCGCTCTCTTCCCAACGTTTGTCGCGCTTGCGTACACAAATGCCTCTCTAGATGACACCATGCTCCGGGCGTTTCACAGCTACTGTGATGCAATCAAAGCTGCGGCAAATGCGGATGGGCAGAAGGTGTCGCACGCGGCCGTGTACCCAAACTATGCACTCTTTGACACGCCGTTGGAGCAACTCTACGGAGCTAAATTTCCGAGACTGCGCGGGATCAAACGGGCGGTTGATCCGGAGAATGTGATGGGCCTTGCTGGTGGGTTCAAGATATGAAGAGGAATCAACCCGCATTATTGTGTAACGGTTCTTGTGCGGCACTTCTACTCGAGGAGAAAAAGCGTGTAGATATCGAATCTCCACGTGATAGCACTGATAAATAATCTTGTTTTCCATCAAAAGGTGCAGTTTGCTTAAACGAATTTGATTGTTGGGTTACAGTCTATGGCTCTGAACGATCGTGATGTGGGTGATTTCATGCAAAGTGTAAGTGGTGGGAAGGCAAGTCGTCGAGCTTTTCGCTGCTCTTTGGCTAGCGCGCGATCGCTCTCCGAGCCATCCCAATCCCAACGACTTCCGACTAATGTCGATGATGACTCGGTAGCATCCGCGATATGAAAGGATAAAGTGTCAAATCATAAAGGCATTCCGAGTCGCACTCGCTCATTGTCAGCGAACTGAAACAGATAGCCCAGAAAGGAAAAGGCGCTCGTTAGGAAATGTACTGAGCTGTTGGCCCAGAGCAGCCGCTGTAAGAACCGGGACACGTTTTAACCTAGGCACCAGTACAGAATCGTTCAGGTAACGACTGGGAACTGGCCACGTCAAGTTAACGCTGCTTCGGAACTGAATTGGAGATCGGCGCGGTTTTGATTCCGTTCCGAGCGGGCGCTCGAATGGCACTAGCTCTTAATAGTCAAAGTTCAACTTGTCGTGCTCATTCAAATGTTCAAATTCATGACAGCCGCAGACGGCCTCGTGGTTGGTTCCTATTTCCTACACCCTCCAATTTCTCCGATCCTGTTATACCTCTGAATCAAATTCTTTCTTTGCACGACCACCACCACGATCATGATGCTCTATCTCTCCTTACTTTCCCTTTCTTTTCTTCCGGGTGCAACTGCGCGCCTTTTCACAATCGTCAATGCTTGTCCATTCACAATTTGGCACGTACCCATCCCCCTTCTGTCATTGTGTGACGAGTTCTGACCATTGTGGGACATTCAGGCCCGCAGTATTTGCCCTCCCTTGACTGGCTTTGTCGCCTGCTAATAATTCTTAGATATACACCAACCCTGCCACTGGGAACGGCACGGGTCCGATCTTCCCTACCGGGTGCGCCAGCCGTCAATACTTATTCGTTCTACTCATAAATCACCTGTCTAGGTGGCAATCACCCTCGTTGACTTCCACACAGTTTGCTGTTCCAGACAACTGGACGACTGGACGAATCTGGGTCAATATATTTCCTTTCTTTTCAACCTTGCTCTCAATTGGAACACGTGATCCTTCATTTTTTAGGCCCGTCGAGCATGCGATTTTACCACAAATCCTGGACCGAACTCCTGCCTCGACGGCGGATGCACCGGTGGGCTCCAATGTAGTTCCACCAACGGTACCGTACGCTTTCCTTCTGGCAACAATTCACGTACACGCCACTCATTCCCATCGTGCAGATTGCCGGGCCTGTCACCGTGGCAGAGTGGACCCTCCAGGGTACTGGAAATTTCGACTATTACGATGGTATGTATTATCCCAATGTCATGCAAAGACCGACACGAGAGAATTGTGCCGTTGCAGTGTCCATTGTGAATGGGTTCAACCTCCCGATGGCGATTATCCCCTCCGCAGCCAATTGCCCTACTGCCTCGTGTCCCATCGACCTCAACCCCCAGTGCCCCGCACAGCTCGTCGGCCCGCGCGACGGGAATGGATTGGTGGTCGGTTGCCAAAGTGCCTGCGAGGCGGGTCTGGACAACGCGGGTACGTGCTTTGTCCCTTGGTTTTCCGCCTCTGTGGTTCGAATCTGACTCGCACGGAATAGCCGACTCGGCCAACTGCTGCACCGGCTCGCACAACACCCAGACGACCTGCCCTGCCTCGGGCGTAGCGTACTATGGCTACTTCAGTGTGTATTTCCCAATCCTCCTCCCCCACCGAGTGAGCACTATTGAACACTTCTACACACAGAGGGGGGCTGTCCGAACTCGTACGTCTATGCATATGACGGGGCTTCCGGCACAGCCTTGTGGACGTGTAGCTCTACGTTGATAAGTGATTATAAGCTCACGTTCTGCCCGTGCGTCCTCTTTTCCCTCTTCCTCTCATCCCCAGGCCTTGACTTTGACATCCCGGCACGTGACTTGCGCACAGGCCTCCACCTGGCTACCCAGTCCCTGCACCGATTTCGGCCGTCCCAGGATCGCTCATCCCGTTCGGCTCGTCCACCTCCGCACCAGGTTCGTTTTTGCATCTTCTCTATTCTTTGTTCCTCCTATCTCACTCAACGGCTATGTAGGCAGTACGGCCACCACCCCACCGCCTACCACCACTACTTCTAGCGCCAGTGCGAGCGCAAGCAAGGGCGCAACAAAATCTGATGCGCGCCGTACGCTCACCCAAGTTGGTATGACGGCGCTGGGAGTGTTCTTTGCGCCGGGCGCAGTGGCGGCCTGGTTGCTGATACGATAATGGCTGGGCCCTATATGGACTTTCTGGAACAGTGTGTCCTGGTACACAGTTATGGCTACCCAAGCGTTGGCCGTTGGACTCTTCTCACGGAGGTTACTACTTTTTGACACTGTCTATGATGACGCTGAACTCTTTTGATGATTCTTTTCTCTTCTTGAACTCTGTTCTTGTAGACACTTTTTGATTAACTTTGTACATGTGATATGACTTCTTTTGCTACATACTTACTATACGTCCTTGATGAAGCTGATGAACACTGATGAATATATGTCCTTGCCTCTCCTCCACTGTTCGTCACCACCGCATCGTGTGGCGTTGAATTATTACTTGTCTCATTTTTCCATTGGAGAAACGACGATATCTGCAACGACAAGCCGGTGATCGCTCGCGAGCATCCCATCGTCTGACAACGCCGTCTCAACGAATACGCTCTGGGCCTCCCTATCACATAATCGTCAGTATCATCGCCATGTTTCTCCTTTCGCAAACCGAAAAGCGAGAACGGAACGCGTACGCACCATCCCCCATCACTGCGCCCAAACACAAAATCAATACATTCCTCGTCACTCTTGTGGTTCTCGAACCCGGTAAACGTCGCCCATTGTCCGCCCACAAACGCGCGTGGCGCCGCGCATCGCAAATCACACATCAACAGTTCCATTTTCGTCTCTTCTGGGGAAGACGGTGACAAAGACAACGGGAATCGCCGAGCGAATTCATCCGGGACGGCCGGAGGGGGTTGCGCGCCTGTGAGTACAGCATACGCGCCGCTGTCAGATCCGCTCGCTGAACTGTGGTACGGGCGGGCGGGCGCAGAACGCCATCAGAAATGGACCACCGCGTTGAGGCCACAACTTAAGTAAAAAAAAAAAAAAAAAAAATTCTTTTCGCACCTGTTGAAGTCCCCCGTGACGAGCATTGGAACACCGGGCCGCGAAATCGCCTCGTGGCGTGCCCTATACAGCACCATCGCTGCGCCAAGCCGGCGTTGCCCATCGCTGACATTGTCCAGGTGCGTGTTGATCAACGCTATCTCGCACGGGGGAGTTCCATCACTCGTGGACAATCGGAAGAGAGCGAATGTGGCCAAGCGTGGAGTGCCAGCGCCCGGAAATCGCGATCCGGGCGTGAAAGGCGTGTGGGAGAGCCAGAACGTGTCGGTTGCGAGGAGCGTGAATGCAGTGCTGTGCGTGGGATGTCAGGGGGTTGGCATGTGTATGGCTAGGAGGGGCGTGTGAAGGGGGAGGAGGGTAATGTTTCGCTCACCGCCGATAAAAGATTGGGCTGAACTCGCCTTTCTCTTTCCCGTCGTCTCTGCCCACACCGACCTACAACGCAAATGGGTATTAAAGAGGCGATAAGGGTACAGAAGGGGAGGGGGTGGGGTGAGGGGGGACGCACCCTGGCATACTCGCCACCCAGGAGTTCCTCGAGGTCACGGACCTGCCTCACAAGTGCCTCCTGGAACCCTTAGATGGGAATCACGAGAGGATCATCATTCATGCCGGAAACCTTTCCTCATTCTGACACATACCAACAAGATCGACGTGGGAAGCTCGGAGCCTCTGCGCCACACGCACACGCCTCGCACTCCATGGCTGCTCCCCATGCAGCATCTTCAGAGGGGGTGGAATGCGGGGATCCGGAAGTGCCGCGAGCGATTTGGACACTGGGATGCTGTCAGGCTTCGCGTCGTAACGCAAATTCCACGTTCCAAGCCGAAGCAGGGTTGGTGCCGTCATGGTAGCGGTAGCTAATGTCCCTCAACTTGGGAGGTTTTGCACAGCAGAAACGTTAAATTGGGCTCTATAACCGTAGCAGTATCAGGCTTCTGGGAAGCGGTGGTAAGGAGGAGTGAGTCAAGTCAATTCGAGGCACCCCGGATCTGGGCACCTATTCAGTCCAATATCTGGCGTACTCTGTGGCGCGGGTGCACTGCGCCCATGTGGGTGAGCAGGTGACCCTGAAAGTTGGCGGAGGCGCTGGGACGATATGTGCATTTCCAGCCACCAACGTGGGCGCGTCCTGGGCTACGGCCGCTAACCCGAACTCCCCCAAACTTACCGCCGTAGTTGGATATATTGTGATCTGGCCGAATCTATAGCGTACACGAGCTGATCCCGCTACGTTTCGGGTTCATGGTGAAATTAGCGTGATGACATGCTTAGAGATTCTATTAACTGTTAACACCAGGCACTTTCGTCACCCCGGCACCTAGTCCTTCTTCACGAGTAACAAAAAGAGAAAAGCTCCACAACGTCAACGTCAACGTCAATATGACATTCTTCATCCATCCCATCCATTTTCGATGTGTTTTAGGGGCGTGACAGGGGAGATGATGGATGGGTTCGCAAATTGCCGCTTGGATGTACTGGATGTGAGGGAAGGCGCTGTCAAAATTTTTGCTGGGCGGCTTTTGGTGTGATCCGGGGAGAGGAATGGGAGAGAACGAAAGACTGGATCAGGCAACGGAGCGCCCTGTTACTGGGAAGACTTGATTTGTAATTCAGTCCGATGATCTGGATTCGAGTTTTCAAACAGTCAGCCCGTTTCCCGGTCACAAACAAACCAACCGGGCACAAGTCCCCTGGTCTCGCGCCAACTTCCGGCCTATTTAATCCGACCACCCAACCGAGTCAACCGAGTCCCAACTAGTTCCTCATCGTCCCCTTCCCTGTTCTCGACCATGTATTACGCTTCCCCATCTCACCCAACCTTTCAGCAAGATCCTTTTCCTCAACAACAGCAAACCCCACCACAACCCCCTTCAGCCTCCTCCCAACAAGTCAGGGAACGCGATCAATCTCGTGATCCATCTCACTCTGGTCCTCCTCGTCCTATTGGCGCACCACTCAACTTCGTCACTGGCCAGTTTTCTGGAAAGCACGTGCGTGCACAACTCATAGAGTTGCAGAAGGCCGATCTTGGCCGCAAGTAAGTTGCTGTGTCCTCTCAAACTAAACTCCCATTCATCAATTTCATCAGGTATGCTCGCAAGGATCGTAGACCCCTCGATCCACCACCTGTCGTCCAACTCAAATTCTTTTATTCCTATCCCGGAACCGACCGACCCGATTCAGAGGTCGAGAATTACGAGTTGCGTCACTCTTCCTCTATAATCACTCCCGCTGACTCTTGCTTCTTTCTCCCGTGCAGCGAGGTCAACAATATGGGTCTCATCTGTCATGTTGACCTCTTCCCCGTGCCCTCCGGAGACTCCCCTGATGGCTCCGCGGACCAACGCCGCCAAGATCAGACACAGAGCTCGCCCAGTCGCGCTTCCACGTCCACCCTGTCGCCGACACCCTACTCTCCTGGCGCGCAGCAATACCCATACACATATCCGGCTCCACAACCCCCTGCGCCGTTTTCCCCGGGCGTTCCGCAGCAGGCCGCACCACTCGGAAACATGGCGTCTGTGCATGGCAGCCACCTATCGCCGCAGCAGCAAGCGCAGGCCCAAGAACAAGGGTACGCGCCCAATCAGGCACCACCCAACCCCACGCGGCCGGAAGAGATCGTGCATTACTTCAAAGGAACGTACGCTATCACCGAAGGCTCCAAACAGACCGAGGCGCTTGCTGGTACCACCTTTGTGCAGGCAGCAAACCTCGACCACAAAGGCAACAAAGTGTTGATGTTCGTGTTTGCGGTTCGTATCTTCTTTCTCCCATTCTCTCATTCTTATTCCCCACGAGTAATACCCTGACGTCTTCCCCTTTCTCGTTCGGGCGACAGGATCTCGCAGTAAAGGCAGAGGGGAACTTCATATTACGATATCGC
>QFDW01003848.1:0-13636 GCA_003315895.1 Lactifluus rugatus | reverse complement strand
GACAATAAGCCAGAATACAAAGTAGGTTTCCCTTGTGCGCTTGAACCGTGTCTTTGCTCCTAATAATTCATTTTAGTGAGATACATGCTCTCATCCACCAAACTCCTGATGAATGTTGAGGGAGCACCCGTAGATGTATGACTTCAATTATCGATGCCCAGACCTGGGAGGACCGCCCTCGGCTTCCTCGGGTCACGGAAAAACGCTTCAAGTTACGTGATAGTCATTAAGATGTTCTGCACAGTTTTATTGCAGTAAGTCACAAATATCAACAAGTCCGTGGCTTTCGTTGATCTACCGGCCAATCTTGCAACAGGAATTGTCTGGAAGCATGCCAACAAGGTTGAGGTCACCGCAATGCGGTTCTGTAAGCCCGGAAGCGTCTCTAGATCTCTTCATTAGCCACTCAATGCGAATCCATGGATTTGACTATGCCTGCGAACAAAAAACTGGCTTGCACTGTAGTTACGAATGTCCTTCAAGTATGTATTCTTGGACCCATTCCCTGTTCTCTGCACGGGAAGTGACCTCCGATTCCTTAATTTCCGGGGGCACAGGTTATCAGTAGACCTGCATTGCCTGCTTCCTAAAGACGTCCGAGTCTCAGAGCGCGTCATCAAGTTGACATGCGGATGGCCCACATCTTCACAGTTGTAACGCTAGACGGACATTGTGCTGTGGTAGCATACTATGAGGTCGACCCTATAGTGTCCTTCATCACTACCAAAGCACAAGTGAATTACCAGAGCCCTCCCTGCGTCCCATCTGCCGCGAGCCATCACAGCTCTCCAAGGTGGTCGCATTACAAAGCGAGCGAACCTCGGTCTTCTCGAACACAACGTGGCGAGCGCAATGACATCGACTCTGGAAACCGAAGAATTTTCAGTGAATATGCAGAATGTCAAAGAGGAAAGGAGATCTCTTCAGCCAGCCAGAAAACAGAAAAAGCTGCATCATGATACAGCAAGACTTTGATCTGCTGGTTGAGCATCGCAGAGCCCGAATCGGCAGGGAATTTGAGCCACTTCTTCATGTAGTAATACACCAGATTAGCATGACGGCTGACCACGGGATTCTTCAGAGAGGAGGACTGAGGATGGAACAAGCCTGTGAGATTGTACGGGAGCTTGTCAAGCTGTACAAGTTGTGGATGTTGCGCGGACCCGAGGACCACATTTCCAAGCGTATGGTGCTGAGCTCGCGAAACTTCACTGTTTGGAACTTGCTGCAATAGTAAGCAACCAGAAGCGAGCGAATGATGACTTGAAGTCGAAGCCGCGTGGCACGGAGGATGCGAACACGAAGACTGGGCAACTTCCGCATAAAATATCATTCATATATATACGACCCTGGATCGGTGGCTCAAAGAAGGCCGTCGGCACTTCTGAGAGATCTTCACCGTGCCTTGCTGCACGTGCTGGAGAGTATATCTTCTGCGGGAAGCTTAGGTTGTTCTGCTAGTGCTTCGAAATCTAGCCAAACGCACGCATCTGGCTCGGAATCAATGATATGCGTCGGAAGGAATGAAGGATTAAGCCTAGATTAGGGCTCAGTTGCAGTCAAACGCCACTGCCTCCAAGCCGAAACGGTTGAAGGTAACATACACACGCAGCCCGCAGGTTGGACGAACTGGGGAGCGGGTGTGTGGTTCATTCAAAGTTGCCGGAGGGGAGGGCTCGGAGAATTCCGGGCCGGTCACGGTCTGGGAATACCGTGCATATTCTCACTCGAAGGGCGAGACTACTAGTACGAGTCCTTGTCTTTTCAAGAAAGGCGGATACCGTACATGTCATTCAGTTCTTCCCAGCGTCCCTTGACCCCGAGTCGGAACTAGCAGCTGAGCACCACTGAATGCATGTTGCTCCAGGCCACACTGTAGGGGACACCTCTACAACAGCGCGAACGGTCACACACTGCATCTGTCATTGACAATGTCAGTTAAGCATATCCATTCCCCGAAAGCCAGACCACTGAACCAAATCGTTGATGGTGCGGAGGCGCCACGGAACTGGCAATGTGTCCCAGATACAGGCCCCGATTGGCATTTCAATACTTTCAATCACGAACGGCACCACTTGAGTATACACATGCCATTGGATTTGAAATATTGCCCTCCGGTAAGGCTCCCCTCAAGACTTGACCCACACTAGCCATACAGGAGTTACACGGTACCATAAAGTATGAAATAGTTCCGAGCGACAGCATAACGTAATAGGTAATACCTCAGCGTTCAACGTTCAACGTTCAACGGTTTACCACTATCACGGTTGTGGGCTTCGGGGTCACACACTCACACTAAAAGTCATGGTGATGTCTATCTGGACAACTCATCTTCTTGCCCATGGTCACAATAACGACAGAACAGGTAAGTCTCTTGCGTGTAGCTTTTGACCGCTCACTAACACTTGCGACATCAACATCGCGTGTTGCAACGACCGTTGGTGCACACGCTAACCCGCCTCCAAGTCAGCATTGATGATTAAAACTGTTTATAATATACGTGAGTTTTTTGAGACGAGTCATTGATGTACGTCTTTGTTGCGAAATGACCCTTCGCTCAGCATGGCCAATTGAACGCATTTGTGGCACCATCCGAAGAGAACGTCAAGCCCTGGGACACCAAGATTCGGTCCATCGGCTCTAACTATGTCGATTCGAAGTTCGAGATGGAGAAAAAGCTGTGCCCCATACTCTGTGTTTCGTGTGGTGGAGCGTCGATGATGCAGCCGTGATACGATGTACGTGTGCGGATATCGATCACTTCTTGGGGTTCCACTTCTGAAATGTCTCGACATGGCCTTTGTCATGGCAATTCAAGTCACATAGTGTATGAGCACTTCCAACTGAGTTTTTGAGCACTGGCCCCGACACGTAGTTCGTAGACCACTCGTTTCCCTGCGCATATGTGATGACTGCTAAGTGGCGATTTGAGAGTGTACGTAGGTGCTACACTCCTACTTGCAAGCCTTTTCCGGTCTGAAATAAGTGCAAAGGTTACTGACCAAAGAGTACGATCACAAAACGTGCAAATTCAAGGCCAATGTGTTAACCACGAGTTGTGTGCATCATGATGTTCGTTACGTATGCCCCCAAAGAAACTGATGCACCTACCTTTCGGGCGTCAATTTCCTGTTTCCAGGCTTGGTTCCAGTCTTTGTAGGTACAGAGGTCCTAACTGAAGGCACTTGGAGGGTGTAGTGTGGGTGGTAGCTAGCGCTTGATGGCATCGATGGCAATCGAGTTTCCCTTTCGCGTTCATTGTTGGCATATTAGGATAGGCCAATCGCCGATCCGAGGACAGATTCTCGCCACACGGAGCGCCAGTCAGGTTTCCCTCATATATCTCCCTTCACCAGCTTCAACCCCCTTCGCCCATCCTCAAACATATCACCTTTTTCCACTAAGCACTTTTCTTTTGCAATGTCGTCAAATGGTTCAGGTGGACGCCGTGGACGCGGAGGCAGTAACCGTGGTTCCCCAAGTCGTGGTGACCGTGGCCGTGGTCGTGGTCGTGGTCGTGGTGCCACTGGTGATCCTGGTAGTGCCCCTCCTATCGATCGAGCTACAGTCCCTAGAGGAATCTGCAATTTTTATTGGACATCCGGTGCCTGTAACCGCGGCTTTGACTGTACATTCAAGCACGAAGCAAAGCCCCAGGTGGTGGCATCTTCTTCCGCCACACCTCCTGCAGATTATACTCCCGATTTTTTCTCCCTAGAAGGCCTAGCGATGAACAATGGTTCTGCCATAGACTCGCAGCACACTCTTCGTCCAAGTGAAGCACATAATCACCTTCGACCTTACCTCTTCGACAACTTTGTATTTCGGGACGCCATCAATATCGAAGGCTTTACCCGGATATTTGCAAGCGTCAATTCTCGAAATAGATCGTGGGTACGGCAAAAGCCCCCATCATGCTTACGAGATAGCTTACGTAACACAGGACACCAACCAGGCTCAGGTTAGTTGGGGTTGTAGGCCAAGGTATCGCGTATAAATGAGACTAATTTCATCATTTCTGCGGTAGTCATTCCTTGACACCATCGTTCGTGTACGCACAATGTTCTTTCCAAGTACCCTTTTTTAAGCAGTGACGTCTTCGTTATCAGGGTAATGCATTACTACGGATTGGTGATGTGTTGAGGTTTTCACCGGTCGCCGTCAATGTCGGCGCCGGATCGTCGACTCTCTCATACCAGAAAGGCTACTTTCCGATTCTCGAAGTGCATTTCAACTAAATTTCTTACCAGGCTTCGATTCTCATATTTGTCTAGTTTCTATCGTCGGACCTTGTGCTAAAGACCACGATGCATCAGAATACAAAGTAAACTCATTGTAGTATTAAAACAGACTTTGCTTTCCTGACAAGCCACTTTAGCAAAATATACACTCTCATCGACCTAAATTATGATGAGTTCCAACGAACTATACGCGACTGCATGGCTTCAATGGTAGACGCCCGAACTTGGGGAGACCGCTCGCCTGGTCTCCCCTCGTCACGGCGAAACACGTTAGGTGGGGTCATAGTCTTTAAAACCCTTTCTATCGTTCTGTCCCAGTAAGTGTTGGCACTTTTTCCTAACACGACGCTTATCTCCTGGGAAGATACCTTGCGCGTTTCAAGCATGCCATTCAAAATCATCCCGATTTACGTGACTTCGTGGAAGACCTCTGTTCATGGTTCGATAGCTGGTCTATGGCTGTCAAGGTATCGCCACCCACCTTTGAGGATTCCATTGCCCTTTCAGGCCCTGAGATCCGGGACCTGACGTTGGCTGAGCTCAAGAAGGACATCAGCAGGCTCAGATTAATCGCGGATAGAGAATCCGGGAACGCAGAAAGGATGAGACGACCTGTGTCTCACACAGCAGTCACTGAGGGTCAGATGCAGCAGGCTTTCACCTCCCGCCTAGAGCAAACCTATGATCCTCCTGGCACCTTGCGAGACGGAGGGGTACCTCGTCACAATAACGATTTCACTGACATACGTGACATCCGTATCGCACCTACACACGAAGAACTCCTCTGTCCTTTACCTCCTTATCTCCCAGTATTTCTTCCGACGGCACCTCACCATCTACCAGAGAATTCGATGCAACGTCATCTTGACATTCAGTTCCGACTTTTGAGAGAAGAGATGATGTGCGTTACCATCTCTAGCATATCGTTGTTATTTGCTGAATGCTTTGTTTCCAAGTGCCTCTATCCGACAATCAATTGGAGAGATTTGTAGAGATCTCGACACTATGCGGACTCCAAGAGCCCAGTCAAAGCAGCACTCTACTTTATTGGAGAAGTTGCTATCGTCCAAGGGAGGTGCATATAGGACTTCTGGCACCAATTCTGTTTTTTTCTACCTTTATACGGGTGCTCGATTTGCTCCCGTGAAAGCTGAACGCCGTAACTTCACCGTAGGAGTGCGGCTTGATGCTCCGCCTGGTGTAACACGTGACCAAAGCGCAAAGAAGCGAGCTGAATACTGGGAACACTCGAAACGACTGCAACACGGAAGTCTGGTCGCCTTAATCCTTATCTCTCCAGGTCGATCCCAAGTATTCCTCGGAACTATCATTTCTATGGGTGCAGATATTGCAGAATCAGCCAAGGCAGATGCAAAGACGATCCAGCTTCGGATATCTTTCTTTGACGCCGAGATTGAACTCATGGGTCTGCGTCAGCATCCCATCACTGTCAATGCATCAATATACGCTGTGCTGGTGGACAGCGGTGTCATGCTCGCATCTCTGCACCCATTCCTTCAAACTCTGCAGAATGTAGAACCTACTTCCATCCCCTTCGCCAAGCTCATATCGCATTCTGGACGTGTTGATTCCCTTCTAGTTGAACCCCCTCGTTATGCTCGCGCCCCGGGATTCAGATTTGATTTAAAATGCTTGGCTCGACCTGGCCTGAATCATATCCCAAGCCTTGATGTCAATAATCCAGCATCAGTAGCACTCGCACGTCAACAGCTGTCGCGCTTGAGCGATCTAGATCCCTCACAAGTTGACGCTCTAGTTGATTCACTTACGCGGGAAGTATCTCTAATCCAAGGGTGCGCTCTGAATTACTTCCTTTTATCTGACTTCTGATTACCCGAGTTTTCAGCCCTCCTGGAACAGGAAAGGTACATTGATTTGCACAATAGTATAGTCTTTCCGTTCTCATGTGACAAAAAGAGCTATACAGCAAAGGAAATCCTCCGCGTGCTTTTCTCAAACAAAATTAAGCCGATAGGTGTGTAGAGCCACCTGAGCAATACGTTTCTCTTACAGCTGCGCAGTTCTCATCGCTTTTACTAACCACGCGCTCGATCACCTACTCACATCCATCCTCGATGCCAAAATCACCACAAACATCGTGCGCCTTGGGTCCAGAACGACAGACGAACGCATTGCACAATACAGCCTACACAAACTGGAGCAGCTCTCCGGGCGCGGTGATCTTGACAGACCTATGAGACGCGAATATGCTGTCATGAAAACAGTTGAAGAGGATGTGACACGCCTCGTAAATCGAATACAGCTCCCTCAATTAACATGGGAAGACGCTGAGAAATTCCTTGATTTTCAATATCCTCAGCACGCTGACTTCTTCAGGGAGCCCCCATTTTGGATTCGAGAGCTCTTCCGACGGGTCACAGAAGACGAAAATGAGAATGGGGAGTGGACGAAGGTTTCTAAGGACAAGAAAGCCTCACGGGATCGGGAGATTTCCGGAATTTACGGATTTTGGAAGAGTGGTCGTGATATTGAGTTCATCCAGCCTCCCTCGAAATCCAAAGACAAGAAAGGGAAACGTGACGACCCACGGGTCGCATTCTTTGACAAATTAGGTTTCTCTGGCCGAATCCCGTCTATCCCTTCAGGTCGTCGTCCTCTTGAGCTTCTAGTTGAAAGGTCCAATAATGTCTGGTCAATGTCGCTCTCCGAACGAGAGTGCCTTGCACAAGCATGGGAGGACGACATGCGCAAAATAGCCTACGAATCAAATCTTGAGGAGTTTGAGCTCGTCAAAGCACGGTATAAGGAAGCCTGCAAAGACTATGAGGACATCCAGGATGAAGTTAGTTCTTCGGAGACCCACTCTACCAATTACTAAGCGAGATAATTTACAGGTTCGACGTCGACTTCTCAGCAGATCCGACCTCATTGCCTGTACCACTACTGGTAAGTATTCCGTGTCCGCTGGTAGTATGACCTGATTTTGCAACGGTAGGTGCTGCGAAACTCGTCTCTCTCCTCACGGTTCGTCCACGACTATTGTGAGGCGCACAGCGTTGACAGTGCGCCTTAGAGCATTGGGCCGAAGGTCCTTGTGGTTGAGGAAGCCGGCCAAGTCCTTGAAGCCCATATTTTGGCCTCACTCGTTCCTTCTGGTGAGAATTCCAGGCTGACTCAGTATTACCTTGCGCCTCAAGTCATATCGTCCCCTTGTAGTTGAACATCTCATCTGCATCGGAGATCCCCAGCAATTGCGTCCGAACCTATCGACATTTGGTGAGTCCATCAACGTTCCTCATCAACCAAAAGTTAACTTTTCTCGAAAGCCTTGTCGATGGATAGCCACTCTGGCCAGCAACTATTCAAATTCGATCGCTCGCTGATGGAGCGACTTTCTGATGCAGGAATGAGCATGTCGCAAATCAACGTGCAGCGAAGAATGCGTCCCAGAATCTCCCACATTATTCGGTACGCAACTGCCTCGTCTGATATTTAGAATCAAGATCTTTTACGTCACGGTGCCCTTAGGACGATCTTATACCCGAAGCTCGTGGATCACGACGTTGTCCGTCGCCATCCCGCTGTGCAAGGAATGGAGAAAAACGTCTTTTTTTTCTCGCATAATAACGCGGAGAATGCAGAAGCCGACTCTGTCTCTAAATTCAACATGTTTGAGGTTCGTCGGCATTTGTGCTATGCAGACACGCTCTGAACTCAACTATCCCATTTCCTTAATCAGGTTGCGATGATACGTGACATGGTTCTGTATTTCCTAAAACAGGGACCTTACAACGGCGCCGGAGACATCGCTGTACTATGTGCTTATCTGGGCCAGTTGCAGAAGGTCCGGGCGGCTCTGCGAGATCTGAAAATTGCGGTTAGTGTAGATGAACGTGATGAAGAGGAGCTCGAGCGTACAGGTCTTGCAGACGATGGCGAAATAGGCTTCGCCCAGGTCCAAGTGGCAAGACATGTCGGTATCACAATTCTTCCTAGGAACTCACTAATCTGGTCTAACGTGTAGATTCGTATCGGGACAGTAGACACCTTCCAGGGCCAAGAAGCCAAAATCG
Source organism: Lactifluus rugatus (assembly GCA_003315895.1). Classification (NCBI taxonomy): domain Eukaryota; kingdom Fungi; phylum Basidiomycota; class Agaricomycetes; order Russulales; family Russulaceae; genus Lactifluus; species Lactifluus rugatus. The sequence continues at coordinate 5,340 of QFDW01003848.1, read as the reverse complement.
TAATTATTTCCCTAGTTAGAAACTCCGGCACTTTTGAAAAGGGGCAAGGGTCGATTGGCTTCTTGAAAGTAAGCCGCCCCCTTCAGGCTGATTGTCCGGAGATCTGACCGTCCTTTGAACCGGTTTAGAGCCCCAATCGAATCAACGTTGCATTGTCCCGGGCGAAGCATGGTCTCTATGTCCTTGGGAATGCTTCAAATTTAAGGAAGAACGATACGTGGGAGACTGTTCTGAATGAGATGGACAAGGAAGACCAGGTCGGCCACGCATTTACAATCGTTTGCCCGCGTCACCCTTCAACGACACAATCTATCTCCAAACCAGGCGAGCTTCCCACGCTTGCTCCAGAAGGTGGCTGCCACCAACCTTGTGAGTTCCGTCTGGCGTGTGGACACGTATGTCCATCAATGGTGTGTAAATGCTTATCTTCGTCGCACATTTACCTATCGAGTCGTAGTGTCACACCGATCTAGACAACCACCGGAGGATGAAGTGTTATCAGCGCTGCCTTCGTATTACCTGTCTCAGAGCTCATCCTTGTCCAAAGTTGTGTTCCGAGGATTGTGGCGACTGCAACTTCCCAGTCTATGATGTCAAACTCCCATGTGGACACACAACTCGATCTGTCCCTTGGCAAGTGCTATGCAAGTTCAGCTCTAATTTTTTTCCCTGACCACCATTCTAGCCATACCCTCGAAAATTTGAAAGCTATCAAGTGCGATGTCAAAGTTTCAAAGCGTTTACCAGGTTGTGAGCACAGCGGCATAATGGGCTGTAGCAAGGATCCTGCCACTTTTACCTGCAAGGAAGTTTGTGGAGGCTTGACTCAATGCTGTTCCCGGACATGCAAGTCCCAATGCTATACCTGTCAGAAGACTACGAAAGAAAAGATGGCTATAGGCTCTCAGCCATCTCAGCGCTTGGTCCGCACCTACCACCAAGACCATGCCTGCGAGCGGTTACTCAAATGTCAACACCTTTGTGGCCTTCCTTGTCACACCAAAGGCTCATGCAACCCGAAGTGTCCGGAAGCGTGCAGGCAACGTTGTGGTCATCGCAAATGCGAAAAGCCTTGTTGGGAGCCGTGTCCGCCGTGTATGGAACCATGTGAATGGCGCTGTCCCCACCAGTCATGTCCGGTTGTATGCGGTTCGGTAAGCCTGGCGAAAGTTTCTCGATCTCCCTGTTAGTCGCTCAGTGCGGATACATAGATTTGTTCACGCTTACCCTGTGACCATCCTTGCAAACAAGAATTGGCGTGCGGCCACGAATGTCCTTCAAGTGTGTTTTCTTCGTCCCGTTCGCCATTTTCTTCATCAGAACTGACCTCCGACCCTACAGTTTGCGGAGAGCCGTGCGAACAGCAGACCTGCGTTGTCTGTCTCCCGCGCGAACGCAAAGTTGACATTGTCGACTTCATCATGCAGAGAACACTGGCCGAAATCGATCTCAGCTCTGAAGACACATCAGAGCGCGTCATCAAATTGGAATGCGGACACATCTTCACAGTTGAAACGCTAGACGGTCATTGTAATATGTCAGCATATTACGAGGTTAACCCTATGGGGACCTTCGTGGCTACCAAAGCACCGCCAGTGAATTACCAGAACCCTCCCTCTTGTCCCACCTGCCGTGGGCCTATTACTTCTCTCCGATATGGTCGCATTACAAAGCGAGCGAACCTCGATCTTCTAGAACAAAACGTGGCGAGCACAATGTCGTCAGCTCTGGAGAACGTCAGCCTGGAGATTGAAGAGTTTTCGGCGAACGTACAGAACGCCAAAGAGGAAGCGAAGAAGATTCCTTTCAGCCAGCCGGCAAAAGCTGCAGAAGAATTTGATCTGCTGGTTGAGCGTCGCAGAGCCCGAATCGGCAGAGAATTTGAGCCGCTTCCTCATATAGTAATTCACCAGTGTACCATGACGGCTAACCATGGATTCTCCGAAGAGGAGGGCCGAGGATGGAGCAAAATTGTACAGGAGCTTCTCAAGCTATACAAGAAAGTTGTGGATGTCGCACGGACACGGGGACCACATGTTCAAGCGTATGATGCTGCGCTCGCGACACTGTACCGTTTGGAACTTGCTGCGATGGCCGACGATCCGGAGCGAGCGAGCGACAAGCCGGAGCCCCTTGCGATGGAAGAGGTGAACAAGAAAATTGGACAGCCGCCACACAAGGCCGACACCCGATTTCAAGTTGAGGGGTTCTTGCTGTCACTTGAGTTACGGTACACGTTGGCGGAAATAGCGCGGAGCCGAATTAAGGGCCTGAACACAGTTTCACGGGATGAAGACGTTATATGGCATGCGCGTTTATGGCGATCCTACGTATCATTTATCTACGAATCCTGCATCCATGACGCAGAGAAGGCTGTGACCATCGCGCAAAAATCTACAGCGTCGCGCCTTGCTGCGCGGGCGGGAGTGTATATCCTCCGCGGGAAGCTGGAGCTGTTCCGCTTCGAAATCCTGTCCGAACGCACGCTTCTATCCCGGGACGGACTCCTCGATGGTGCACGCAGAAAAGAACTAAGCGCTAGAGCGGGGCAGAAGGCAATTTCCACCAGCGCTGAGGCGAAAATACAGGAGGCGACATATATGCGCAGCCGCCCGGCAGTCAATATGGACGAATGGAAAGATGAGAGAGCATGGTTTGTCCAAAATTGCCGCGAAAGGGCGGACAAGTACGCGAAGGAGTACAACGCCCTGGCGGCACACCTCCTTACGGAGAGGGGGTACGAGCCATTGTCTCTGCAAGAAAGGGAGGACATTGTCAAGGCATTTGGATTCTGTGAGTCACTAAATTATTGTCGCGCTGAATGGCAAGAGACAATAACTTGGCTTCCTAGCCCATAGAGGACATTTCTACAACTGCGAGAACGGGCACACCTTTGTGATCGGAGAAGTTAGTGGACCTGGTTCACTCTCCAAAAGCTACACAGTTGACGATGTCTTTACAGTGTGGAGGCGCTATGGAGTTGGCAAGGTGTCCTGAGTGCAGGGCACCAGTCGGTGGTTCCGGCCATGATCTACATGGCTCCAACACGCGTGCGATGGAATTCGAGGAGATAGCTGGTAGGCAAGGTTCTCAAACCTCGCCTTGGCAGTGGGCAAGGGGTGCATGAAAGGAGGAGATTGTACACGTATAAGCGTACGGCCGGAAGTACATTGTAGATACTGTATGCTTACTAAGCAGAATGAAAGTACGCGCGGCGCGTTTGAGCAACTTAAAGTCGTCCATACTCAACTCAATGGTTGCAACAACAACAGAACAAGTGAGCCTTGAGCCTATTCCCCTTACGTTGATAATCTTCGCTCAAAATTCTAAAAGCTAACAGCACTTTCCGCAACGACCGTTGGTACGTGTGCCATCTTCCTTCCTAGCCGCGATCGCTGACCAAAACAATGATATATATAAGTGGTTCATCCACTAGTCTTGCTCTCTGTGACGGACCACCATGCACGCAGCGTCTTGCGGGGCTCTTCCAAGCGCGTTGTCGGCGTGTTGCTTGGTCAGGACCACGGCCGGTCCATCAATGTGGCTAATTCGTTCGGGGTGCCGTTCGAGGAGGACGACAAGGATGCCAAGACCTGGTTCCTGGACCACAACTATGTGGAGTCAATGTTTGATATGTTCAAGAAGGTCAACGGTGCGTTCCACGCGCGCTTTCCAATGGTTGGAAAGATCCTGATCGGGCAGCCTTCTTGACACAAACGATGGTGCAGCGCGGGAACGCATGATCGGGTGGTACCACACGGGCCCAAAATTGCGATCGTCCGACTTGGAGATTAACGAGTTATTCAGGCGATTCATTGCACGGCCAGTGATGGTCATCGTTGACGTGCGTCCGCAAACTGTCGGCATCCCGACAGATGCCTACTTTGCCGTGGAAGAAATCAAAGATGTGCGTGGATGCCACTAAACCCCCCCCCCTCACTCCCCCATCCCCGCTCTCTGTGAACTGTATCTCTTACAGTTATGCGTCCGACATGCATACGCCTTCTACAGGACGGCACAGAAACCCGTAAAACGTTCCTTCATGCACCATCGGCCATCGAGGCAGAAGAGGCAGAAGAGATAGGCGTCGAGCACCTCTTGCGTGACATCAAAGACTCGACAACGACGACGCTCGCAACACGCGTCTCGGAGCAATTATCATCCCTACGCGGCCTTGCCGCGCGCCTGTCCGATATCCAGCGTTACCTCGTCGATGTCTCGGACGGGAAGATGCCCGTTAACCACCAGATCGTCTACTTCCTTCAAGACGCACTCAACCTGCTACCCGACCTGGCTGACCCGGCTCTCACAGTAGGCTTTGCGAGCACTACGAATGATGCACAACTCGTCGTGTATTTAAGCAGCCTCCTGCGGGCAGTTATCGCGTTACATGCGTTGGTAGATAACAAAGCGACCATTGGGCGCGCAGAGCTTGAAGAGGAAGGCGGAAAGGAGAAGGAGAAGGAAAAAGAGAAAGAGAACGAAAAGGTGGCGGAGGGAGACAAGGAGAAGGACTCGAACAAAACGCCAGACGCTAAGAGTACATAAGGAGACTGTTGTACCCTCTTCTCTGTACTTTGTATAGAGCCATAATCCCTCCTACCCTTACTACAGACTTGTAAGGTTTTGAACGAGCGCACAGCCGGCTCCCTGGCAGCTAACGAGGCGGACACATTGGTAACTGGTCATCTTTGATAGAGCAGAAAATGATTTTATTTGCAAGGCCAATGCGAACACGGCAGCGCGACTGTGCACACAGGATAAAGCAGGACGCAAGAAGCCCGACCGAGTAAGCCCTCCCAAAGACTCACGCCCCAATATCTATTTATGTGTAACAAAGCCCTTGCCAGCGTAGCCCTCCGATGAGATACCTGCAAATCGATACCAAGATCGTAAGCAAAAGGATTAAAAAGAGGGTTAAAAAACAAATGATTTGAAGGGTAACGGACCTGTGATGGGGTTAATTTTCAACTCCTTTGCACGCTCATTGGTGGCCTCTTCCCACTCCTTACTGATCGTCTTTGGTGATGGGGGGGCTACATGGGAAGGAAAAAAAAAGGAATGTGAGAATAGGAGAGGAAACTTTGCCAGGGAATGAACATACCGACGGCGCGGATGCCACCGTAGAGGAGCCCAGCGGTACCGATGAGGACAGAAACGCCAACAAGGACTTTGACAGTGGTACCAGGTGGGTTCACCGGGGCGCGAGGCCCATGCGGTCCAAATGCGACATAATAAACTAGTGGGTACAAGAGCCCCATATGAATAACAAAGCTCATCTGTTATAGTGAGTGACGATGGTAACCCAAGTCGACGTACCAGCCTTCTTCTCGGAGAGAG
>QFDW01003808.1:0-10586 GCA_003315895.1 Lactifluus rugatus | reverse complement strand
TGTAGTTCTTCGCGGTTTGCCACTTGGGGAAGAAGACCTCCGTGATTGGCGAGAAAGGATCAAGGGAGGCCGCATGGAGAAAGTCGCATACGCGCTCGGCATTCGCGTCGATCCGTGCTGAGCGCTGTGAGAAATTGCGCGAATTTCGTTCCATGAAGATGGCATCTTCATCGTAAAATATGTCTTCATATCTGGTAAGCAATCGCTCCTTGAGCGTGGCATAATGCTTGTGCGCAGGATTCAGAACGAGGCTGCGAGAGACGTCAGCTCGCCAGAGTGTATAGAACGGCTACGGCGTACCTGCCACCCATCACGTTTGAGTCGCCGCTGAAAAGTTTTGTCAAACTAGTCACCACGATGTCTGCAAACGGTAATGTTTCGACATTGACAAAGTTGCCGATGCTGTCATCAATGACAATCGGGAAGTCGTACTTGTCGGCGAGGGCACGCAAGCGGGTGAGATCGGGGGAGCGTAAGAGCGGGTTCGAGGGAAACTCAGTGAAAAGTGCGAGAATGGGCGATTCGTCGGGGTTCTGCGCCCGTTCCATTTCCAGAATTGTCTCGAGCTCGTCGATAGAAGAGTCTAAGCCATGGCCCAAGAAGTGGCACCCAGGACCCCATTTCTCAAGAACCTTGAGGGTATCGGTGTAAGGGAAGCTGGAAATCAAAAGGAAAAGAAAAAAGAAAAACAGATTCAGTGACTCGTTCAGACAAATTCGGTTAACATGGACACCACCCGAAGCATACGCTCTTTTTGGCACCCCTAACGTCAAGGATAAGTTGGTGCGCAGACCAAATAGCGCTCATCCCGGACGGGAAGAGGAACACATCGTGCTCCGAGACTGCAACCCCTCGCATGCTTTGCGTAATCTCAATTTCGCTGTCGACAGCGGTCTCGTCCCGCACGAGCACACCTGCAATGCGACGGCGCAAAGCACCCTTCGCCTGCTTGGCCGCTGCAACATCAAGATTGCGTCCATAGCGCTGCTCTACGTATACAGCCTGGTCCGTCTCTAGTATATCTGTTCCAATAGAAGAGCGGGATGAGTGCTTGGGAGTATAATGTCGATGCGCCATCGGCTTGAGATACGTAGGAGTCGAAGGAGGCGAGGCGGCTGACACGAGAATGGCGAGACAGCGTATGGCAAGTCGGCTTGAAATGCCAAGACCGGTGTGTTGCCAAAACTGTCTGGCTATGCTGATCTTGTCCTCGGGGAACACAACAAGAAAGATGGTGAGGCTTTCGGAGATGCAGTGCTGCACGACGCGAGCGAAGACGTCGCGTGCCACCAGAAATGCGCGGCACGCTTCGGCAGCATTGCGAGAGGGGAAGAGTAGGGAGCTTTCAGAGGGGGTGCCGAATTTTTGTTCGAGGAGGCTGGAAAGCTGGGTGCGATAATATATCGTGAAAGAAAGTGAAATGAGAACAAAAAATTGCGAGAGACAAGAATGCAGCCAAATAGCAAATCGAGAGCAGATTCTCACCTTCTTGATGGTTAGGTGTATGAAAAAGCGGGGATATCCAGACTGCATGGCGTCTACAACGCGCGCTTCACCCTCCTCGTATCCGACATTATCCAACCACGTAGGAAGTGAGACCGAGATGGCATGCTCTGTGAAAGCAGGAATTGGATTTCCAAGGGGATTCTTTGGAGGTCTCATCGTTGTCCAGAGAAAAAACGTAAGATACTATGAAGCGACGCGGCAGTATCATCCGAGTCGGCCTTGGAGATTTCACCGGTTATCGTAATTTGAATCATAACTTGAACACCAGACAGCATCGCGTTGCATACTAAATCATACTTTCTAGACCCAGTTACAAGTACAGTAGAACCATTCGACTTGAGACGTTTAATACAACTTAGAATACCGATGATACAGGAGCATCTCACATCCATCACAGTCAGGCCACCCTTGGTCCACTGGAGCGCCCGATACTTCCTATAGAAGCGCTGCGCGCAAGGTCTGAGAAGCCACCGGACGCGGAACTGTGGCTCGAAGCAGATGATGCACGCCTATGGCGTTGCATTCGCCCCGGATCCACATCGGGGATGTTGGCGATGCGGGCAAAGAGCGAGAGGACTACCAGGTGAGTTTCAACAAGCTAGCACCCGGCTAAAGCGGGGTGCACGGGAAGCTGCTTACTATCGACGATAGAGACGATACCGGACAAGTTGCCACGCGCGCCTGTGGACGGCGAACCAGAGCCAGGTGACTCGGAGATCACGAACAGGCGGTGAGAGTTCGCTGGCATGCGGAAGTCTAGAAAACGGATCAAGGCATACAAGGTAAATGTACACACTAGCGAGTAGCTTCTGAATTGTGTAGGTCAATGTGGAGGACGGGAACACGCTGTAAACTGTGTGTTTGCGTTTGAGCGCTTTATACAATTGTTGAGGATAGAGCAGCACCAGGATATCTGTCAACACCGTCCGTCCGCCCATGAGGCATCTTTGAATGCTACGAGTTAGGTACGCCAACGGATTGGAAACGAGAACTTACCTTGATCTGCGAAACAAGTTGCTGGACGGGCATTGTCAGAATGTGGTTGCTTTGCGATGGTACGACCGTCTGGTAAATTGTCATCAGTACGTCGAACAAGGCTACAATGCCAACGTGCTCCGCACAGACCTGGCCAATATCTGTGACGCTGACGGCACTCAACAAGCTCCCACCCTCCTCTTTCAGCACGGCGACACTACTGACCCCCAGATCACTCATCAACTGCATCGCATCGAGCACGCTGTGTCCCGAATGCACAGCGACAACCTCATAATGAAGGTTCAACGACGGGAGCGGCAGTGAGCCGAGCGAATTAGAGACATAACGATAGAATGATGCAGACGGCTGAATTGAAGGTAGTGGCGGTATTGCACTGCTCGATGGGCCAGCGAAAGCGCCGAAGTATGCGAGGAGGCGGCGATCAGAGATCATGCCGAGGTGCGACTCGGAGGACCCAGCTGGCGACTTGACAAGAACTGGGATGTAGATTGGAAAAACGCGTGCCGATTGAGTAGTGCTGAGCTAGGCAGGATATGACGTACCTCGATGCGTGCCAGAGGAGAAGACGGCAAGAAGGGCGATCACGGACGCATCGTGGGGTAGCTCTACGAGGGGGTTCTTCTCGGAAAGATCTAGGGTGACAACGTTACTGCTTCTGGGAATAGGGATTTTGAGAAGGTCGACGTGGGACGTACTGCTCACGAGTCGTACCGGAACGTGGCCTGCCTTTGCAGCTTCTAAGATCTGAGCGACACGTGGGCGTCCTTGCAAGTGCTCAGGGGTATACGTATGTTGCGTTGCGGCAAAAGTCAGGAACGCATTTACGTCTGCAAACTGGAGAGACATTTGTGAGCCCCAAGCGTCATCGAGAGATAGTAGGCGTTGGCAGCGTACATCGAACAAGCCAGAGTAGCGCGTGTCGGGCTCGGTGGACTTCACGGCGAGACATGAAGTGCCTTGGGAGAGCAGGAGCTGCCAGGGGCTTCCAGGGTCAGCTCGAGAAGGACAGAAAACAGAAAAGCAAAGGTTCACGTCGCAAGCTTCTTCGACTGCGATCTCACTATCAACGACGACTACCGGGCCTTCGACCAGGGCTGTTCGTTAATACGGCGTGTTCAGACTTCAACGTGCCACGACGAAGCAGACCTAACAGATGACCCGACGTACCGTGAGCGGTAGTATTTTCCCAAACGCGGACCCATTCATCGCTTTCTGCGTTCGGTGCGGTGACAAAGCGAATGCTGATCGGGCTGGCGCTACGGCGACTAGCATGGGTGCTCGACGCAGACATGCGCTTGCTTGGCGAGGCCATACGATGCTTTTTGGTCACTGTGTGATTCGGCTCGGGATGTTATAAATTAGAGACCGCAAACGTGAGGCGCTAGTTTCCACAAGAAAATAAAAAATATGAAAGAGTGGCTCCACGTTCTCTCGTTCATGGCCATCATGCATCATGCATGGCACGGCCTCCACGGCCTTTGAATCTTTCAACATGCAGCTACCATCTCGCCTCTCCGAGGCACGATTGCATCAAAGAGTCTGTAGATAGATTTGACTACACAAGTTATACAAGCAAAAGTCGAGCACGCCACAATCATCGCAACCAACGCTCGCTGGCAGGTAGCGAACGTGAATGGGTATATATATCCGTTTAACACCAATAAAAGTCAAAAAGCCCTTCCTTTTCCTTTGTCAGCTGTTCTCAGAGGAACATTACTAGATGGGCCGGGAATGTTCAAGATATCCCTGTTGATGTCATATCAGTAGGCGAACGTCGACGAGATACCTGACGACCCACAAAGCGCGAGCAGGCCAAAGCTGCGGAATTTCCTCATCCTCCAGGAGGAAAGGATGCTTCGGGAAAATCTGTAGTCTGTTTCTGCCGCGCAAATAGTCTATTCTGCGAAGACCGCCACTTCTGTCTTCTTCTGTCCTCGCTCTGTCCTCGAACGCTTCTTCAACTTCTCTACGAGTTTCCTCGTTGAGCGCTGCCCATTCGCGCTGACTGGATGACCTCCGCAACTCGGTACTTATTTTCCTCAATACGTCTTCAACGGTAATGCCGGCTTCGGTATCCTCATGGGGGAGACGGATATCGATATTGTGTGGGTAGCCTTGATCGTTTTCAAGAATTAACACATGGACGGGGGGATGAACGGCCGAGGCGTGGTACTCCTCCGGCGGGAGGTCAAAGTCATGATCTTCCGTTTGATTGGCGATATCAAATTTGAGAAGGTATTTCATGAGGACCGGGTGGACAATAAGAGGGAGTGGTTCGCCCTTTGGTCAAATCGGTCAATTACCTGTCTATGTGGCTGTGTAAAAAGGAGGGGGACGTACATCGATTTCGGCTTGCGCATGGAAAGTCATCTTCACCTCTTCTGGCACTACTTCCTCATCTTCGTCTCCCAAAAGTGCAACTAGTGAAGGTGTGAATCGGCTTCAATAATGTAAAAATGATATTAGACACAAACCGCCTTTCTCAGACTGCACGAGAATCTCGTTTTGGCGTAAGAAGTTTTCTACGGCGTCCGCAGTCAGAACATCCTGGGATCGGCAGCCAAGTCAGGTACCACATTTGAGGAGTTTATGCTTGCGCGTACCACCCCTTCAACCATTTTCAGGTCATCTTCGTGTGCAATAGCTAGGTCATCGTCCGGACGTTTCTGGAAGGATGTGAATAGAATTTTGAGATGAGATTATGGGACTTACTTCTGCGATATACTCTAAAACCCCGATAAGTGGATCACGGTGCTACAACAACCCTGAGTTCGGTCCTTGGGTCGGGTGGATGACATGCCCACCTCAGGTACCATGGGCTCTCTGATAATCTCAATTGAAGATTCGGGTTCATTATCTGGGTCGTCTGGAAGATTCTCTGCAAAGGCCTTCATCTTTTTGTAGCTGAGAATGATACGCTTGGCCCGGAAGCCTCTGATGAACACACACTGTGTCGGGTTCACATTCTACTTTTCAGAGTTAAAGCTAGTAAACGGCCACCACTCTTGACAGCGCACCTGATTAGGTTCGTTGTTATGAGGTTGATTTGTAGGTGACCATTGGAACATTGCAGTGGCACCGCCGCCAATAGGCTCCACGGATAGCGAGATTTCCGCATCCCACGGAGGATTCATGAATGCGGCCAGTGCCCAGGAGCTAGTTATGTCACAGCCAGTGACGAAAACGATGTCCTCTAACTTAACGTTGAAGCCGAGCCGGTCCGCGAATTCGACCCAACTGTCGCAATGCCTGCGGATATATGTCTCGAATACCTTAGTACGGATGGCGTCCTGGCGAATTGCGTTGAAGGGAAGCGATAGAAAGGCACCCTTATACTTTCTGCATCTAAATGAAGCATTGGCGCCATCGGGTCCTCTAGGCGATCCTGGTAAGTAAGCAGAGCGGTTAAAATCCATTTGAGACATGGTCACGTACGCTGCTTGGATCTGCTCTCCAATTCCATGGTCTCTGACTGCCGTTACTGAGTTAGAGGGGTAATCCCCATGAGGCAGTGTTAGGGTGCGAATGTTGTGAAAGGGGCCCATGGAGAGCGGTTGGAAATCGTACGGAACGCCATACTCTTGTAGGGGGTGTTCTGCAGGAAGTAGCGCGTTGAACATGCGTGTAAAGTGACCTTGGAGTACGACTCCGACATCGGCGACTCGAACTTGGTCGTAGAGGCCGCCAGGAGCTGGTTCCCATAGAGCATGGCCATGAGAAAGACTTGCGAGTTGTTCCCGATAAATGTCGTAGTGAGCCATGATGAACGAGGAAACGGAAGGGGGATTAGGTTGGATGGGCGCAGCCGCAGACTTTTAACCAACAATACAAGGAGAGGCGCTAGCACCGCCCACAGTTGCGCGTGCATGAACTGATAGTAGTAGACATTCTCCGGTGGCAGTGTCCTTCCTCAACAATCCACTTACAATGGCCTCAAATACATCTGTCCCACTGGAAATCTCACCTTACAAGGTACAGCACCTTATATCAAACGTTCTAGAGATCTACGGTATGATTTGCCTACCTTCCGACCTCTTTGTGTAATTGCAGGGCTAACCCAATTCATTTTCGAAGGATCTTACACCTCCGATGTTCCACTTTCTGTCGAGGTCAAGTGCGTTCAAGGCTTGGGTAAGTCCCTTTCGTCCACTTGGAGACCCCTCGCCCTTGGTCTTATCTCGTCGTCAGTCTAATGTATTCGCAGGCTCCGAGATATATGCTGGTTGTTCCAACGGTGACCTCTTACGATTTGCGTTCAAGCCAAATGTATCCGGCCAAGTGAACATATCTTACCCGTCTCATATTGCGTCGTTCTGAGAACCCGCAGCCAGATTCATACACTCTTCTATCTCGGCAAACAGTACCAACAGGGAAGCCTATAGATGAAATCGTTCTGACCTCCAGCATTTCAAAAGCACTCATTTATAGCGGTGCGTGGCTGATGATACCTGTCTGAGGCCCTCCTAACCATGGGCTAGACCGCCAGATATTCTTTTACATTATCCCTTCGCTGGAACCTGTTCCTGGCATCAAACCTATTCGCAACGTGATGGCCTTTGCAGTAGACCACCGACACATTGTAAGACCGGCGCAGTCAGCAGACTCCCCCGTACCCATTCTCCCGGTCGACTTTTGTATAGTGAAGCGCACCGCCATCGTCTTGTATAGTCTTCAAGAACAGCTAACGTATCGCAAGGTTGGGGACTCTTCTTCCTGTTTCGACTGTTCACATACTGTTCGACTGTAGGAGATACCATTACAAGGCGGAGCATTCCTTGCCCGTCGTATCGGGCAATGTCTGTGCATTGCTGACCGCGAGCAGTACTCCCTAGTTTATCTCGACACGGTCACTGCGACGCCCATACTTCCCATTTCTCAAACACCATCCGAGCCAGGCACACGACCGCATCGACCAATGATCGCGGTCGTCTCCGAGGAGGAATTTCTCCTTCTTTCTTGGACGGGCGCCGGCACAATGGGCGTATTCATCAATGTTAACGGCGACCCGGTGCGTGGCACATTGCAGTGGCCAAGTCACCCACTATCCATCTGTGTGTCATCTTCCTCCTCCCTAATTTTCCGTGACTGACTGTCACAGGCCTCGATTTTCCTTACGCCATTGCTCTACTGCCAGATCAAACAATTCAGGTGCATAATATCGAGTCACAAGAGATTGCTCAGGTAGTGCCGGCGCCACCATTGCCCTCGCCAAGTCAAACATCGCTCTCTGTTCTGCTCAGTGGGGAGCGACGTGCTCTGGCCATGAGCGCAAGTGGGTTCTTCATTCCGTCTCAGCAGCAGCCCGAGAAATTGAGGTTGAAGAAAGTCAACCTGCTAAGCCGCAATAGGGAGCCCGGAGGCAGGGAAGTGATCCCAACATTGCCGATTGAGAATGGGAGGGATATGCAAGAGCAACCTCACGTGACGGAAGACGCGGACACAGGAGCTCAAATAGTTCAGACTTCATGAATTCAGCCTCTACGACAGAGTATGACATATAGTTTGGTATTCTTGGATGTTGACTTCTGGGTCTGCATTCTCGAAATACGACTACTACTGCGCCGAGTGTGGATGCGGGCGTAAAAAGAATATATTTTGGGCGGGCACAAGGGGGAACGATTTCTTCTCACGCTCGATAGCATTCCTTCCTTCGCCATGTCTCGAACTGACCAGCGCGTTATTGTACAAGGGGAGGCTATTCAAACAGGTTTGCATCAAGAACAAATGACTTGCCTAACCATCATGATGGGCAATGGGAGCTACTCCACTGTTTTGTTGCCTACATCATCTCATCCTGCCCCACCCCATATACCCGGTGCTGCCTCAGCGCAAGCATCGCTGATGTCTTGTCTACTGCGAATCGCGTCTCTTTGTCCACCCTTAGCGATGTCACCGCTCTGTGACAACCTCTTATCGTACCTGACTCCCTATCGTCGCCTACACTCCTTTCAGCACCTAGCACTGGGCCTGCCTGGGACTCCCATTCTCCCGCCGGCCCCATGGTGAAGCAATCTGATCACATCCCTCTGGCATCGGTATCTTCCTCTTCACCCTCAATGCCTCTTTCTCTCGCATACCCCGTTGGTAGTCCCTTGGATCCCAATATTACCACGAGCATAGCAATCTCCGAGACTCATAACGATACTCAGCACCCGAATGCTCCCACTCAGCCAGAGAACGCGCATTACCCCAGCCAATCAGAATCATCCGTGGCTTATGTAGTGCCAAGCACATTGCAGCCTGACAATCGTGATCCATCAGAGAATCGTGTCTAGTCCCTGCCGAGGTTGATGTTGTAAGGTCAGGGTATCTGCTGCCCTCGAAGCCGCCTATCTTGTGTTGTATGCTTTCGCCCCTGACCTGTCACCTCCGATGATTTTGCACTGCTACTGGATCTTTGAAGCGTCACTAAGCCATCAACGTCATACCCTTCTGTCCCGTCTCACCACCTCGAGTTTATCTTTACCCCTCGGGCTCGGTGCCACGCTGTACTGTATTGTGCCGTCTATTTCCCGTCATGCCTCGATGTCCTGCTACTCGTCTCGTACTTCTCCGTCACCATAACGATCTTGGTCTGCCCCATGTCCTCTTTGTCCTTTCGTCTCCCTCTCCTCTCTGGTTTGCCTCGTTACGATCTGTGTTGTATGTCCTCATCTCCACCATTTTATGAATTGCTTGGCGTACTTTATGCCGTGTTTCCCCTCATTTCCTCGGCGAGCAGCGCGGGCTCCACCCTGTGGTAAATGGTGAGGGTGCATGCGGCACCTTTGTCTCGCTATACCGTTCTTCCCTGTTTTGCGTTCTCGTCTGTATATGTGCCACCGTACCATTACGTTTTTGGGTGGGCGTCGTGCCCTTCACGTCTGTGTCTAACTCACTTTCAATCTCTACGCACATTTCTCCCTGGAAAATTCGTGCTCGCATCTGCAGACGAGTCATTTCTTGTGGTCAATGCAAGGCAGCTGTAGGGCATACAAAACGGAATGAGATCTCCGGATTGTAGAACCTAATGGACAACAAAGAGGAGTTCCTGCGAGACCTCCCCTTTACGTTCGAAACCCCTGGTACCTTCAAGTCATTTCCGAAGGTTATCTCATGTTCCGCTGGGCCTTCTCCCCTTTCTATAGCTGCCTTGGAGTTTCTTATAGTCGGCACCCTAGTTTCTCATCCCTCATCAACCCTCTCTCCTTCGGTGCCGCAGCATGCATACGATCGTAAGCGAAGAGGTAGACAAGTGGGTGGTGAATGGCTGAGACATTGGTCACAAACGCAAAGCTTATATCGTTCAGGGGTATAGAGGTCACAGACGTGATTTGGAACTCACACTTGAGGGTCGTAAATGGAAGCAATGCTAGTATGATGACGATTCAAATCGAGTGCCGAGGGTCTATATACATGAGTAAGGACGGAAAGAGTAATAAACGGTATCGTAGTGATACTACTGTCCGTCTAGGGCACCAACCCCTCACTAACTAGCAAGAAAGAACGAGAGTTGTACAAAGCGCTGTAGTTTGAGATTCAAGAGTAGTCGATTCTGCTGAGCAGGGCGCGGCGGTGAGAGTGCAAACGAAAGGGTAGCTGTGGACCTGGCATTTGCCGACAAGTCGCTCGCATTCCTAATAAGACATGTGTTATTAAGTCGTACCGGGCAGGTAATGGAGACCAGGTCACCATGATTATTTGAAGGTGTGCATCCAGCATAACTCCCTGGAGAGAATTGACATGGGGGGCACAGTCTGAGAGCTGGAACTGGCCTGTCCGCAATCGGGTAGCCGGTCGTTACGCATATTTTTGTCAGTTTGAAGTGGGGGAGACGTGGGTATTTCCCAACTGTACTGCGATGATTTGGGTGCAGCCTGAGGTGTCTGAGTAGCGGACCGAGTTGGCTGGCCCGATTGTGGAATGTGAGTCTTCGATGTTGAGTCCCAATGAGAAACCGTTCTAAGTAAATTTATTTCGGCTGATACCGTTTGAATAACGATTTATGAAAATTGATTCCAGTCGATTCCGATAAATACCGCTTTAAGTATATTTATCTCGGCTATTAGAATTTGAATAACGTTCAATTGTAATTGAGTAATATC
>QFDW01003804.1:0-28449 GCA_003315895.1 Lactifluus rugatus | reverse complement strand
AAAGCCCTGTCCATCAGGATCGTCAGGTTCCCCACCCCATTCCAAGGGAAACCGTTTGCGCTTGCGCATCTCGGCGTTGACAGTTTTCTCAACGATCTTACAAGCTTCCTCCATGCTCGGTGGGAACTTTTTCGGGATATCAGTCTGCTGGCCATTATACCTAACGAAGTACAGTATATGAGACATAACAGAAAAAGGGAGTTGGTAAGCCTCACCATGCGCGTGTTATCCCCTGCCACGTACCTTCGTTACCCTCTTCAACAGGATGTCGAGTGTACATAGTTGACCAGTGTGGGCTTTCAACCAACCGGTCAAACAGCCACCACTTATTTCTCGTCCAATCTTTCGCTTCATGGAGCATGGTGTAGAAAAGGTGAGACGCAAGCTCCGAAGGCAGGACACCAAGATGAAGGGTGCATGGAGTATGTTGTGCCACAAGCGAAGGGTTACTGAGTGTCAGTGGGGCGAGACGCGGGGTGCTTGCGGCGGCACTACTAGTAGGAGGTTGGCGGAGAACGTCTAATAGGTTCTTCACTGGTTTCACTGGCTTTGACAAAGGCGGCGAGCCTTTCCTTGTGGTGGACGTGCCACCTGCAGAACGCGGTTTCTTGTTAGGTGATTCGGACTCAAACTGGCTCTGCAAAGCACTGGTAGGAGAGTCTGGCAGAGGGGGGTGTCCAATGGCGTCCTTTGAAGAACTAGGGCAGATTAACCAACTATCCAAGCCAACGTTTCTTTTGCGTTTGCAGGTTGGGCGTTGCTTCAACACGATCTCAGCCGCCATTTCCACGTCTCCTTCCGTTTGGAGCAGCGCCTCGAAGAGGCATTGCTGCGTAGGCATGACATTATCAGGCAGGAGACTGCATAATAAAGCCAGGAGCGTCTCTGTGTCCTCTGAGCCGTCCATCGCGAGACCGAGTCACAAGCGAATGAGACAACTCAATAGACGATTACGGTAATTAATAAGGCAGTAAGGCCGTGAGACACGGCAAGACCCGCTACGTGTCATGTGAAGGTGGGCAACGAGTGTCCCGCGTCGCCCTTTTGAGCGTGTTCCCGCAAATGGCCACGGTCAGCGTTTTACCGCTTGTCGGGTTTCTCGAGGTAGGCCGATTGTTGACGTGAAAGAAAACGCATGTAGGTGCAACTATACTACGTATAGTAATTACAAAATGAAACCTAGGGGTTTGGAGTAGCAAGTTGAATGTATATGAGAAGGAATTAGTTGTACAGAGACAGAAGTCTGTATAGTTTGTCGTAGCTGGAGGCAGAGAAGTTGGGCCGATGTCAGAGGAAGACGATGATGAGTCATGCATCAGTCACAAGGAGCGACCGATTTCCATGCGGATATCGGATGCAACATGAACAAGAGAGCGAATCATCATGATTTTCAGAT
Organism: Lactifluus rugatus; assembly: GCA_003315895.1. Classification (NCBI taxonomy): domain Eukaryota; kingdom Fungi; phylum Basidiomycota; class Agaricomycetes; order Russulales; family Russulaceae; genus Lactifluus; species Lactifluus rugatus. Next base: position 27,053 of record QFDW01003804.1, on the reverse strand, counting down.
GCTGGGAAACAGTTCCCTATTGCACCAGATCTTGGTCCCCGATTGCAATCTTGGCGGCGGACTCCCTAGACTAGACAAAGTTGCATTGTAAGAACCCACTACTGAAGTAGCGGGAACAATGTTTGGCTCAAGTCGAGTCCACCAAGCAATACACAATATGGGGAACGGAACCTAATCTACCGCGCAGACTTTTGAGACAAGCAAGTTTTATCACAATAACGATGTCACACAAAACGTGAAGCAGCACTGTGAGGTGGCAGTTGAGTCGCAGAGTCGCAGAGTCGCAGAACGAGGTGAGAATAGGGGTAGAAGAAGCAGACATTCCGACATTTGAGGATGACATGCAAAGGCGGTGCAAGGAAAGAGCAAACGAGAACGCGACGTAGGTGGGAAACCGTTTTCTATTACACCAGATCTTGGTCCCCCGATTGCAATTTTTGGCGAGGACTCTCCAAGGTAAGAACCCACTACTGCCAGTGACGTAGCGGGAATAATCAACCCCCCCCCAAGAAAAAAAATAATTTAATCTTTAAAATGGTTTGTACATATACAATGAATAGTGTACCGTTCGGGCCTACTAGCAGGCAGTCAGTCTAACAAGAACAGAAAACCATCATCGTGCCCTTCGAGCACCTCTACTATATATTAGATTCGTCGAGCGTTCTGTAAGGGTGCCCATAGCAGGGATAATGTCAGAACCAGATTTTCCGATCTTTGTCTTCATTGTGGGATTAGAAACCGCCGTTGGTAGCACTACAGCCGGCACGACTAGTGGGGCCATGGATAAGGGGAAGTTAGACGTAGGTGTTTCCTCCACATCCGCCTCAAGGTAGGGTGGGGGCAACGGATCCAGTTGTTCTGTGATGTTAACGGGCCGCGGAATGACTTGAGCGCTTTGCAAGTCGGGGTCTGTGAAACTGTCGGGAGGGAGTGCTGGAGAATGACATCTTGATCTGGAGGCACATCCGTCGTCTTGCGACTCTATGGCACGCCGTTTCCAGCCTTCAATAATGGTATCGCGGTCTTTGGTCAGTTCCCAACTATCAGTATACTGCCAAACGCGCTTTCGGGGAGTACTGCCGGTAGGCAAGTCCTCCTGACTTCCTTGATCAACCAGCGAGTCGGTTATCTTGCGCATAGAAGCTAGGCGTTCAGAGGCGGATTTTTGATAGACCTGAGCTGCTCTACTAAACTTCGATGTCTACGATGCCGATTGGTTGAAGGGACGCATGAAGAATCAGGTGAAGAACGAACCTCTGTGGTCACTTTGGAAGCGTTTGCCTCCACAGACTTTGACATGGCAGCGATGGCGCGTTGAAGATACCCAGATTCAGCTTGTATATCCACACCAAGGCCTTCGGTAGCATCGATCCTGGCCCTCTTAGCACGGGCATGACGCTCGAATGCTGTCGAGGTGTCAGCGTGACAGCCGGGGGCTAAAAAGAGATACCTACCATCTGTATTTGCTGAGTTCAGTACATGAGTTTGCCGCGTTATCTCGGTAGAATATGTTGACAAAGATGTTGTGACAAGGGTCTGCATCTTCGACAAACCTTCGAGGACCTCGTCGTTAACATTGCCGAGGGACTGCGTGGCCTTTAGTCAATGCGTAAACAAGGAGGGGGGGGAGGAATTACCTTGAAAGCTCCATCTCGAAGACGTTTACATTGTTCACCCTTCTTCTCGAGTGAAGCACCTAGTTCCTGATTGCGAACCACCATATCGTCTGCTTTTCGCGAGTATTGCTCTGTAACGCCGTTCAAGGTGCTCTCCACTTGGCCATTCTCTTGCTTTATCTTGGTGAAAACTTCCTCCAAGCTCTTATCTCTTTCGGCCACAAATTCATTGAGGAGACCTGAGACGCGTTCAACAAGATCGTTCTTCATACGCTCGGACTTTAACTTCTCTTGTTGCAATAGTCGAGTGAGTTGGGCATTCTGCTCCTTAAGGTGGCGGATCTGTTCCTCTGCTTGGCTCTCTGCAATCAATTTGGCTTCGGCGTTGTGCTTGCGTTCCACAGCCATGTACTCTTGTGTTTCGTGGATCACGCTTTGGATAAGGACCGCCATTGAGTTAAGCGCTTTCTCGATCTGAAATCACGTCAACATGCATGTCGCGAATGAGTTGCCGCCATACGCACCATTTGGAAGCCGTTTGTTGAAGATTTCTCCAAGTTGACGCGTAAGGAGAAGCTGGATTGTTCGAGTTTATCCGACCATGAGGAATACACTGCACGAATGCTGTCATGGGCCTCCTTCACTGCCGTCTGTGCATTCCTCAAGGCTTCAGAAGACAACTCATCATTTGCCTGGAGTGATGTCATCACGTCTTGTACTCGCCGGACTTGTTCGTTTATTCGTCCTGTGAGGCCAGCAAGATTCTCGAGTTCCTTAGCTTGGTATTGCGCTTCATCGGAGCGCAGCTTCGCTAGGCCTTGTGTAGTGTTCTTGACGAAAACGTCTAACTCAGCTGAAAATTTCTGCGTCTCCGGGGTCAATGCCTTTCCAAATCTGAGGACGGTCTCCACGTTCTTGCTAAGCGCTGCAGTTTTTCGCGCTATATAGCGATATGAGACATTGTAGGAGTCAATGTGAAGAAATATTCGTACACAACTTGGCAAACATCGCGCTCAGGTCACCTAAGCTTTCTTGCGTTGTTCGCTTAAGTCCCCGCGCGACTTCGTCCAAGGTGGCCTCCGTAGTTTGAAAGGACTCTCGGACAATGACCTCTTCCTCCAGAGCGGTTTTTGTTGTTTGCAACTCGTTACCCGTTGTTGTCAGAACGCAGATGGTTTCCGAGAGTTCTTCCTTGACCTCCCTGAGCTCGCTATCCCGCTTTGTAAGCAAGTTCACGCTCTCCCGATACTCCTCTTGTACGTTCTTGAGTTGTCTCTCGACAATCTCAACTTGGCGCGTACTTTCCTCCAGAGCCGTGCGCGCGAGTTCGTGTTCTACGGTCATCTGGTTCCACGTATCTTCAGAGAAGAAAATGCCATTCTTCTCGCGCGCCGCGAGGAGGTCCGCCTTCAAACGCTCAATTTCTGCGACGTACTCTTTTAGCAAGGAGTTTCGTGTCATGCGCTGGTTGATCTCGGGACGATTGCGGATGGACTTTGCTCGAATAGCATAGTCGAGCGTCGACAACGTTTCTTCCATATTCGAACGGGCAGGTGAGATTGTAGCAATAATGCACGTCTTTGTTCGACCTCCGAGAGAATCTTGCAAGAGCCTTGTAAGCTTGGACTCCCTTCAATGAGTGAAGTCAACATGTCACGCTTTTAGTGCCAGTGAAAAGTACACACCGGTATGGAGTATGGGATGATTTCTCCACAAGGGCATTAATGACACGGCCCAGAGTCAACAAACTCTGGTTAATCATACCAGCCTCACGGGCCCTCTTGTTCTCTGCACCTGATCGGCCTATGTTCTCGGAACCCGCAAGATCGACGAGGTTTAGCTTTCCGACTCGAAGGAGGTCGTCACCCATCGTTGAAACCTCCTTGGTATGCACAGTGATGGAAAAGATTGAGTGGGACCGACTGGAATGGTCGTTGAATTTGGTGGCGGCGATTTGGCGGCGGTCGCTGCCTTTGACGAGGAGTGCCAGTGCATCTGGCGCGCTTTTGACAGGAATCTCCTCTAGACCCTGGATCAGCACACCGCGCTTGCTAGTGTCATCAAATATCTTCAATCCTCCAGGATTAGATGTCGCATCCCGATTGCTACCAGTGCCCATGCTCATCGGTTGATTACTCCCAGCAGGTGCCGCAAGATCTGATGCGAGGAGGTCCCGAAGCTCCTCATTATAGAGTTCAATATAGGAGATCTTTACACTGTAATCGGCGCCAGACTCATCTAGCTGATTGAAAAGACGGAAAAGGACCCGAGGAATCATGCCTGCGGCGGCCACAGGATTACCCAGAGGAGTAGTTCCGACGTCGCCTTGCATGGTATACCTGAACGAAGAGTTACCTTCCCATTCACGCAACTGACATGATGGAACGTACGTTTTCCCAGTTCCCGTTTGCCCATAAGCAAAGAGAGTGCAGTTGTATCCCAATAAGACTTCCTCGAGCATTGGATGAACGACGTCTTGGTAAATCATGGATTGGTCTGCCTCTGGTCCAAAGACCAGGTCGAAAGGATATGTCCTCGTTGGGGGCAAGGTCACAACACCTAAGCTCCTTACTGGAGCGGCCGTCTCTATCGATACGGAGTGACTCCGAGCACCTTCGGTGCTGACAATGATTGGGGAGCCCTCCTGGATCTCCCTTTCTGAGCGACGCCTACAGCGAACAACAACTTGAATATTTATTTCACATTCTTCCTGGGATTGGAGATGTGCTTGTGTTTTGACCATAGCCTTGGGCTGTGTGAGGGAAGGAGTTGAAGGAGATGCCAATGGCAGCTCGGATGCTTCCTCTGGTGAAGTGGTAGCTACTGGCACAGAACGCTGCATCTTGGCCATGACGGATTTCGGCCGAGGCAGGGCCTGGGGGGGTGGCATGGAACCCCCTGTCTGCGAGCGACTGCGATTAGTTACAACGCGACGAGTGGTCATGAGGGGAAGCAAATAAGTGCGGCAACGCTGACTCTGACTCTGGTGTCCGAGTCTCCCAAATCCGCGGTTCAACACAGCACGCGCCGTATCACGTGTAAGGGCTAAGACACAAGTTGTCACATGATCGTGTGTTATTGCCAAAGGTGGATCACAACCCACTTCTGATCCTCACCCTCACGTCACCCACTTCAATGGGCAAGCGCAAAAAATCTTCCAGAAAGCCTGCCCCGACACGGAAGAAGGTCCCCTTAGGTAGGATAAGCTCCTCGTATCTCGCGATTCAAGTGCCTACGGTTCATTTGCAGACACCACGTTCACTTGTCTGTTTTGTCACCACGATAGCTCAGTGACGGTCAAACTCGATAGAAAGGAGGGAGTTGCTCAGCTTGGGTGCAAGATTTGTGGTCAGAGTTTTCAGAGTAAAGTCAATCGTGCGTGTTGTATGTTTGCATGATAATTCGTCAGGTAACTCATGATGCCCCAAACCCAGACTTAACCGAGCCCATAGATATTTATTCTGAATGGATCGATGCGGCAGACTACGCTGCGAGGGAGGAAGAACGGCGAGCACAGCGACGTCCTACGGCATCGTCGAGCCGGGCGAGACCTGTCGGTCCACCATCAGTAGGGAGCGACGAGGAATAACCTGTTAGCCGCCGCACGACTTATGTACTCTACTCTACTACCTGACTGTAAAATAAGACTGCTTGGCTGACGTGCTGATGCGTGTGTAATGTTTGCACCTGCGCCCTTGTGAATTTACCGAATTGAGTCAATACCACAAATTACCAATAGTGGTCGCGACGACATCACCGCGTGTGCATTCCTTACTGGTAGATTTCTCGAGTCCGTACGACCTTGGCTCGTTAGCTTGCTCACGCAGTCTTTATCTTCCGTCACCTACTCCCCATTACCCCTTAATAATGTCCTCAAACAATATCAAGGTCATATGTCGGTCTGTCGCCCTACATTCACGCCCGTCTCTATATCTACTTACCATCTCCCCTCCGAAACCCCCAATCCACGAACAGATTCCGACCTCCAAACGCCTTGGAGCTAAGGGAAGGAGGCGAGATTATCGTTTCTTTCGATGACAACCTGCAGAATGTTCAGCTTCGTTCCGCACAAGTCAGCTCAGGGCCCGAGAAAGACGGTTTCACGTTCGACAGAGTATTTCCAATGGGCACGAAACAGCACGAGGTGTTTGACTACGGAGTGAAGGAGTGAGTTTTTTCTGTTTGTTCGATTTGCATAGATAGTTACAGTCACGACTCTCTAGCATTGTGAAGGGTAGGTATCAATGAGCAGCCTCCTTGCTTCCTTTGATTTCCCCTGCGGGATCCACGCTTTCTCTCGCGCAGCTAATCATGTCGGTCAGATGTGCTTGATGGCTATAATGGAACAGTCTTTGCCTACGGGCAAACGGGAAGTGGGAAGACCTTTACCATGATGGTGCGTTATTTGTTACATGAGACTTCCGGTGTACAATTAAGCGATTCCTAGGGTGCTGATATAGATTCTGATGAACTGAAGGGAATAATTCCCCGCATAACCGAACAGATATTCCAATCTATCGTAGAGTCGGACGCGCACTTAGAATATTTCGTGAAAGTGTCTTACATGGAGATATACCTGGAACGAGTTAGAGACCTTTTACAACGTGGGTGTGACAAATCTCTCTTATTTTTTTGCACTTAGATCCTTCAATTCAGCACAAAACGATAATCTTCAGGTACACGAGGAAAAGTCAAAAGGTGTCTACGTGAAGAATCTATCCGACTACTACGTCAGCAGTGCTCGTGAGGTGTACGAAATCATGAGGCAGGGTGGCGCTGCACGTGTTGTCACATCTACGAGTAAGTTGTCATCTCTTTCCCCTTCGGCACGAACTTGTAGGAGCTGTCTCTCTTAGACATGAACGCTGAAAGTTCGCGTTCTCATTCTATCTTCCTCATTACAATCAGCCAAAGAAACACCGAGACTGGTGCCCAGAAGACTGGCAACCTGTACTTGGTGGATCTAGCAGGCTCCGAGAAGGTTGGCAAGACTGGGGCTTCCGGCCAAACTCTAGAGGAAGCAAAGAAAATAAACAAATCCCTTTCGGCTCTGGGTATGGTGATAAATGCTCTTACTGAAAAGGTCCGTCCTTCTTTGCTCTGCTCAAGTCCTCTATTGAGATGTCTCAAGGCAAAACATATACCGTACCGCGATTCCAAACTTACCCGCATCTTGCAAGAATCCCTTGGTGGTAACTCCCGCACCACATTGATCATCAACTGCTCACCTGCCTCCTTCAATGAGGCTGAGACTTTGTCTACGCTTCGCTTCGGGATCCGCGCGAAGTCAATCAAGAATACAGCCCGTGTTAACGCAGAGCTTTCTCCACTCGAGCTCAAATCTCTTCTCCAGAAGGCACAAATTTCCAATGCCTCCTTCCAGAAGCAGATCGCCGTCCTCGAAGCGGAACTTGCCATATGGCGTGCTGGAGGGTCTGTCGATCCATCAGAATACGTCCCAATTAGCGGAGACAAGGCGGGACCAAGCGCAATGCCCAGGAAGACGCCTACCTCGCCAACGCCTTCAACGACACGCAGTGCTACACCCGTCAACCCTGCTTTGGAGGGCTTAAAGGATCTAGATAGTCGACCACCGACGCCCACTGTGATAGGTCTAGACAAGGACGAGAGAGAAGAATTCTTGAAACGCGAGAATGAGCTTAGTGATCAACTAGCCGAGCGTGAGGGTGCACTTGTGGCGGCTGAGAAACTCGTCAAAGAGTTGAAAGAAGAGCTGTCCTTCCTTAAAGAACAGGAAGCAGCATCCTCAAAGGTGAAACATTCATCTGTAACGTCGTATCATTCGCTAACCGTTCTGGATTGTATCGCAGGAAAACAAGGCAATGTCTATGCAGCTCAACGAGCTCCGCCTCCAGGTCGAGAAACTCGAATTCGACAACAAAGAGGGTGTCATCACTGTTGACATTCTCAAAGAGCAGAATGCAGATGCTAAGAACGAACTCGAAGAACTCAAGCGGACCATTGCAGAGTTAAAATCTTCTCAGAGGGACCCCCTCGCTGAGGATAAGGAGAAGAAGAAACAAGAGAAGATGGCTCTGATGATGGCGCAGTTCGATATGGCAAGTATCATGCCTCTTCTGGCTTCTGGTACCAACATGCCGACGACACCACCTTTCTTGTAGCAAGGAACGTTTTCTGAGAAGGACGAACAACTCCGTCAAATTGTTGCTAAGCTTGACGCTATCGAGTCTGACTCGGAAGCCCGATCCTTAACTAGCGACGACGTCACACAAATTCGCCGGCAGCTGGCGGAGGGTCAGTCTCTCGTCCGAGAAACGGTGGATCGTCTTCGTCAGAAACAGGAGGAGAGCGACCTCCTCGCGAGACGGAAGGACGAGCTGGAGAGCCGCCTTAATACTCTGGAGGCGGAGTACGAGGAATTGCTAGGTAGCCGTTGCCCGCTCCGCTCTGACTACAGTGGCTCATCAGCTGCCTAGAGAGAACCATTCACGATGAGGAAGCAAGCAATGCAGATATTGCGCGCTCGACTGCTGAGCTGAAGGTGATCCCGCCATTGATACGATATTTATGAGGGTGGATTCACTAAATACTTTCACAGAATAAATTGGAAGCTCAGTATGCCGCGAAGCGAGAAGCTCATCAAAGCGAGATCGCTGATCTGAAGCAACAATTGGAGATGAAGAGCAATGAGGTCCGGAGCTTGAACGCGTCTATTGACAGTCTGAAAAGCGTCAATGAAGAGCTCAAAGTTAGTTTTGGTCATGTTGTTGCGGTTTATGGGCCTTCCTTTGATTCCCTTCTAGCGCGCCTTCGCAGTCACATCAGCTGGCATCGAAGGTGGGAAGAATTTGGCGGAAAGCGCCCAAGACCTTGAGCGGACACGCAAAGCTATCAACGTCCAACTTGCTGAATTCGACGGCGTTAAAAAATCCCTCATGCGCGACCTGCAGAATCGCTGCGAAAAGGTTGTCGAGCTCGAAATACAGTTGGACGAGATCAAGGAGCAATACAACAACGTGATCCGAAATAGTAATTCGAAGGCACAACAAAAGAAGATGGCCTTCTTGGAGCGAAACCTTGAGCAATTGACGTTGGTCCAGAAACAGGAAAGGCAACCTTCCTCTTCTGGCCCCTCTTCTTCCTTCTGACCTGTTTTGCTTCAGCTTGTCGATCAAAACTCCGCTCTCAAGAAAGAAGCCGGAATTGCCGAGCGAAAGTTGCTTGCAAGAAACGAGCGGATACAAAACCTCGAAGCCTTACTTCAAGATGCCGACCGCCGGCTTGCCTTACAAAATCAGAAGTTTGAAGCTCAGCTTCAGGCTGTCAAGGACCGATTGGACCAAGCAAGAGGTAAGTATATTCACCGGCAAGGTTTGCTTCCGTCTGTAATCTGGAAACACCACAGCGCAAAAAGCCGCTCCTTCGCTCAGTTTTGCAGGCAGAATCGCGAAACCGCTGCGTGGTGGCGGCGGCGGGATATTGCCTAACGCGGCGATTCAGGCACCTACTCCCACAGTTGTCCCCGCAAATCCAATTTCTAGGGCTCAAAATGAAGAAAGGTAAGTCGAGATTTATTTCGTGTCCAGACTGTCTTTGACCATCTCAATTTGCAGTGGAGGTAAGTTCTCTAGGTGCAGCATCTCCCTGAATCATGCATTTATCCTTTATGCGTATAGGCAAGCGCGCATCATGGTTCTTCCAGTCCCGGTGAATGGTTGTATCGTCTACACCTTTTCAGTTTTACTATTATACCCGGCGCTAGTTGTACCCTCTATAACTTCTATCACTATACACTACATCTACCATCTGCACACTCACACCCCCCCCCAAATGCATGCGCACTCGTTGGATCAGAGCTGTGGTCCGGACATTCCGCGGGGTTAAATTTTTTTGTTTGGCACCCAGCCCCAAGCGGCTAGGCTGAGCCTAGGTCATGGACCCTGATAAAGGGGGGAGCAAACGTGACAGCGGCGAAGTGATCGGGATAGGCTTGGGAGGTTTGGCCTTAACCATTGAGTGTTACCCGCGGGACCCGGACATGGTGGTAGTTTTTTCGGTTCCAAGTCGAGTTCTGAGGAGAATGGAGAGATGGCAGGCAGGCCGAGTTTTTAAGCTTTAAAAGAAATGGATGGCGAGGTCCCCTGATGACACGTGCCCCTGAACACGTACAATACTTACATTCACTGTAGTCAGAGTCGAAAACTGGTCCGGAACTCTCGGGAGCTACACACTTTCCAGATTCGGGGGGACTCGCCGGTTATTTGGCTCGTCGCTTCTTTTAAGGGCGATTAAAGGTAAATTTGCACCGCTGCCGGGGTCTTCAAACTTTGACGACATCGGGGCAACACTGCTGCCGACAGGGTCAATTCTCCCAGCACTTTGGCTTTTGACCATACAACTTAGTCGTGCGGGCCTCAGTCAAGTCTTGCGACCAGTATGTAATGCTAAGCCTAAAGGCCGCTCCGTTCCGTGCGTTTCACGTTCCTGCCTGCCTGTTTGTCAACCACATTTCGTCAGTTTCTGCCGGTACCAAATAGTACTGGTCGCCGAAGCGTCACCTGCAATTCATCATTTTCTTCCGAAATTCAATTTTCTTCATGTGCTGGGCGCCGGAACCAGTTCCCGTTCTCCGTTCTCCGCCCTTCGCGTCCTGAGGGCGCCTCTCCTCCTTTGCCACTTCAACATCCCCGCTTGTGCTGTCCTGAACAGCGCTCGCCCCCAGTAGCGCAGCGCACCATCCCGCTCTGGATTTAAGACAACGTAAGTATCGCCTGGTCTCTTTTTCCTGGTCTCTGCCTAGTTGGCCATCTCCGTCCACTTCGACCAGACGCGGTGTGTTTAGACTCAGCGGCTGCTCGGTCAGAGACTGAGATCTTCACTCTGCTAACTGCGATGCCCACAGTCCGTTTTTTTTGGGGCCGAGATCGCTTGCAAGACCGTGATATCGTTTCCCTTCCTCACTTAGTGAGCTCTAAATCGCATTTCATGTCACAAGCGCGCCCCGCTAACACGTCGCTCGCTTCGATGGCAAGAGTTGTATATAGTTCATGTCTCAAAACTCCAATGACGTTCCCAGAAAACCCTCGGGCTCATCATCTCTGTCCGGCGCGCACTCACCCTTGGGCTCACCGGGCAATGTATGTCAATGTTCAGTGTTTTAACCGGCCTGTTTCATGTCTTTCTCCCATTCAGGCTCAATCCCAACGGAGAGTTGCACTGCCTACAGCAAACAGCACATTCGGGGTCGGCGTGGGCACGCCTGGCACCCTGGCAAACTCGAGTCTCGGCTCCGGCTGGCAGGTCCGTGAAGCTCGCTTACCCCCCTTACTGTCTATTCACAGGACCCAGGTGTGGGGAGGTGCTGCGCCATCTCCTCAGCGTAACGTCTCGGCAAGCTCAGCCCCAGCAAGCACGGACCCCCTCTCGAGCCAAGCTGAGATGTCGTTTCGTCCTAATATGAACGAAGGATGGCGATCCAGTAGTGGAACTTGGGCCGACGATGATGCAGGCGAGTTTCCTTTGGTGAGTCTTTAGAAGAGCGGCTTTGCGCCGGGTATCCACTTTCGGGGGACCACTAAGCTCTCCACCAGAGCCGGCCAAGACAGGTCAGCGTCGCGCAAGGTGTTTCCTTCTCTCCACATACCGTGAGTCATTAAAACGGTTGAACAATGCATTGAGTTTTATGACATAATATTACTCGTATATTTAGGATGACCGGCCTCTTGGAGGACCTAAGCCTAGTTTCTCTCCTCAACGTTTTGACGTTAATTTGAACAAGGATTCGGCCGCCACCCCGCGGTATTCCTCCCCACAACCCAACACCTTTCCTGCATCCCCATTCTCGTCGCAACAAGCTGTCCAGAGCCATCCCATGGGATACGACCCGAGTCGTAGCCCATCGGCTGTGGACAACTTGGCTCTTGGTATCCGTAGCATGACCGTAGAAGATGATACTTCCCTTTCACAGCACAACTCCCCCTACCGTAACGGAACCCATGTCTCCCCTGGTGTCCTGAATGCGTTGCCTCAGATCCGTACCCCTCTGCAGCCTCGGGGGCCTTACACCAGTTTTCCTCCACCTGAGTATGCCCCGTATTACCCAGGTACTCCCAGCGGTTAGTGTCCTGACGTCTTGCAGTATCTTACTGTGATCGACCTCTTTCAGATCCATCCATGTACACACCATCTCCCGTCACCCCGAGTGCAGTACCGGCAAGTATGTACCCTCCTGTAGGTTTATTTTTCCCGACATACGAAAGCATACTCACACGGTCATAGCAGCATGGTATATTCTATGACTATACGGGACCTCCTAGGCCTCCAGGTTCTCAGTTCTACTTCCCTTCACAACCAACGCTATATCATCCTAGTCATTCGCCTTTGCTCTCCCCTCACATCACTGTCCACGTACCCCCAATAGTAGGTGACCATAAACGAGACATACAGGTCGGTTTGGCTGTTCTCCACATATCCTATCGACACATAGTTGATTATGTCTTTTCTGACAGATTCCTCCTCACGGGTTAGGCTACGGTGCTATTAGGTCGCCTCCATCGCCCCACCAGTATACTAGCTCTTCCCATCTGTACCCCGCTCATGTAGAGTATGGCGCCCCCCATCCTGGGATCCATCCCGGGACATCAGGTGCCATCTACGGGAGTGTAGGCCTACATGCCATGCCTTTTTATCACCACGGTGCTCAGTTCCCCCGCCGCCGGGATGGTGATACCATGACACTCCGTAGCCCAATTTTAGAAGAATTCCGCACTAATCGATCCCGCAAGTGGGAACTTTGTGTAAGAGTTTCTTTTGTTACTCGTTCGTTGGGGTTGAATCTGAGTACTGCATGATAGGATATTTATGGACATGTAGTGGAGTTCAGTGGCGACCAGCATGGTTCACGATTTATTCAACAAAAGATTGAGACAGCTTCGGGCGAAGAAAAGCAGATAATTTTTGACGAGATTGTCCCCGACAATACATTACAGCTCGTCCAAGATGTGTTTGGAAACTACGTCCGTTATCTACACTCTCGCATCAAAATTGGTTTCCTGAGTTGGTTGTTAGGTCATCCAAAAGCTTTTTGAACACGGTACTCAAGTCCATAAGACAATCTTGGCTAATGCGATAGAACCACATATCGCGCAGTTGTCCGTGCAGATGTATGCATGTCGCGTCGTCCAGAAGGTAATATTACTGGTTGACTCGTCTCTTCAGTCCCTTAGCATATTGCAGGCAATCGAATACATCCTTCCTGAGCAGCAAATTGCCATTGTAAGAGAATTGGAGCCACACGTTCTCAAGTGCGTCAAGGACGCAAATGGCAACCATGTTTGTCCTTGCCTTGTCTACAATGTCGCCTCTATCTGACTATGCGGCCAGGTTGTACAAAAGCTTATTGAGCGTGTGCCTGCCGATCATCTGAGCTTCATTTCAGCGTTCAAGGGTAGCGTTTTCGAACTCTCTACGCACCCTTATGGGTGTCGTGTTCTCCAGAGATGCTTCGAACACCTAGGGGAGGAACAGACAAGGCCGCTCATGGACGAGCTCCATAAGTACATCATCAACCTCATGCAGGACCAGTTTGGGGTGTGTTGGGGGTCTATCTAGCTCGTAAGACTACAGCCACTAACTTCTCCTGCAGAATTACGTAGTGCAGTATGTTCTCGAGTATGGCAAGCAGCATGATAGAGCGCTTGTTATATCAAAGCTTCGAGGACAAATGCTTCACATGTCACGTCACAAATTCGCTTCAAATGTCTGTGAGAAGGCTCTGCTCACCGCCGACATGGAGAGCCGCCGGGCTCTCATACAAGAAATGATGACATCCAAACAAGATGGTGTGAGCCCTATCGCTACCATGATGAAGGACCAGTACGCGAGTGAGTTATGCTTAGCCATACCTTTGTAGCTTTTCTTACCGACTCGTATTTTTTGAGACTATGTCTTGCAACGTGCGGTTTCTGTCGCAGACCAGGAACAGAAACGAGAACTGATTAATCGGATCAAACCCCAACTGGTTAGTATGCGGAGGTACTCTAGTGCTTATAGCAAGCACCTACTCTCCAGTAAGTAAACGCACAGGAGTCCCCCATAGTTCAGATCTGATATGCTCTCGTTATTTTTCTGCGTCTAGTCGAACGTCTTCTGACGCAAGCAGGAGAAAGTTTATCTTGAAATTGCAATTTTTTCTCATCAACAATCGCTGATTTCATCATTTTGAGCCCAATTTGCAACGCATCTGTCGATTCAGTCTCTGCCACCCACGCACATTGCTTTGCATGATAATCAGATTCTTGTTGGATATTTGACAACGACCGTCCATCTCATATCTTAATAGATTCTAGCAGCTGCAGTTCTCACACATTTGTTACTATGCCTCGTTCAGTTGTCCTTCATGGATCCCGTAATCATAACCAACTACTAATCTAGTTACCCACCATGTCCCCTTCATCGCTTCGTTTCATACAGTCGCGCATCACAATACAGCATTGGTTCAAGTGTTTCCAAAAAAGAACGTATTCGCTCGGATCTGAAACCCGGCCAGATGCCGAACAAATCGGAACAAATAAGTTCGGTAAGACCAAACAAGGTCGACGACGTGGAGCCCAGAACGCCACTCGTGCTCGCTATTCGACGACCCCCTCTACGTTCCGTTCATCGCGTGCTTGCGCCTTCCACTCGTCTGCAACAAACAGCCATGGAAGAAGCAGCTTCTCTCTTTGGTCCGCCCGACTCTACTTCTGATCCATTTGGGAGCATCGTCGGCAATGATCATGACGACCACCCTGGGAGTGCGACCTCACCTTCTAGCGAGCCTCTACTCACAGAGACGCGAGACGTCAATTCTGGGAATGTCTGGTTTAACGGCACATCTAATCATTATCAAGCTGAGGGTTCATTACACTCAGCATATGACTGGGGGAGTAGTGACTATGCTGGTGGTCATTACAACTCTCAGCCACGTTATGGAGCCTCAACTCCGAGCAACTTGAACTACGGTCAGCGGATGAACCTGCACGAGAGTGACAATTTGCAGCATATGACGTCGCATGACGGTGAGTGGCTTCTACGTCCATGCATCGCTGTACTCATCGGATCTATGAACACGAACTTAGCTGGCCAAGTCTATCAGACGCCGCAGCACTACAAGCCGAGTGCTGAACAGCCATGTGATGGTTTACCTGGTGATACCACGTCCTCCACCTTACATGCGCATGCCGCACATGCACAGCCGTCGTTCGACCTTTATAGACCCACAACGCTGCAACCTTCCAATGGCGACAACTCTTACATGTACCCGAACCCCCCCTTGGCATCTTCCCACGACCACACCACTCCGTACTCGGCGTACCAGCCAGTAGCGAACAACAGCCTTTCAGTCCCCCAGTCCGGATATCAAGCATATTCGGCACCGCCCAGGCAGCTTACTCCCCAAGCCACTAATACCTCGTTGAGTACCAAGGATAACCGCCCAGGCCCTTCTCAAACCACTGCCTTGTTTCGTCCCAAGACGACTAATGCGTATGATCCACCTATCCCCCCGCCCAAACCCTCTAGGCACATTGTTGGGTTGGCAGGGTCTTCCCGCGTGTTCTCTCACCCTGGTGTAACACAGACGTATGCTGCACAGGAGGCAAAAACTACACCATACCAGACGAATGCTAGTTCATTGCCTCCACCAGGCAGGTACGCCCCCCAAAGCTATGCACCTGCTGCCCCTCCCACGACTACCCATCCCCCATCCATTGCCCAGCCGGCTACTAATGTATCACCGCCCCGCCGTGAGCCCCATTCGCGTATTGTTCCCGGACGATCGGGTTCCGCGGAGACCTCCCTAGGCCGTTCCCCTTATTCTGCCCCATTGGCACCAGATTCGCCTTATTCCCAAAGAAATACCTCCGATCACACGTATGCGCCTGTCACGGGTGTGAATGCTGGTGCGGAGAAAATCTCGACCGGCAAGCTTGGTCACCCTGTCATCCCACGTGAAAGCGAAGCCCACAGCTTGAATCGAGCGGATGGTCACGAGCTCACCGCACGTGAACACAGTTCAGATACTTTGGTGTCCAGGAATCAACATGATTACCCGAGTTCCAGGGATAGGTTTGCTCAGCATCCCGTTGCCAACAATGTCCACCCTTCGGAAGTTCTTCGCTCACCGGCCGTACCCATTAATGCATGTAGTTACGAGCCTCCTAGCTATACGCCCACTCATGAAAGGACCCAGTCTCCTAGTAGCTCGTCCGTGCGTAGTGCCCGATCATCGAGGAGCCGCGATGTCGTTTCTCCTCCACCCTCTAGTATTGCTGCAGGATCCGCATCACATGCACCTGTGTCTGCGAGACCCTCTGGGGAATCCGGATCTGTTGTTTCCAGAGTTTCATCCCCCACCTCTGTCCGGTCATGGACATCGCCTCATGTCCCTCCGCCCGGTCCCAATGCCCCTGCTCGTAATATCGAGCCCTTCACGTCGACGGCCAGAGACCGTTCCATGTCGAATAGCTCACTTGTCTCCTCTCATTCCTCACTTGCCTCGGACCCGTACGCTCCTTCACGTCGCGCTCAGAACCTGTCCGAACTATCTACGTCGACTTCGTTGCACCAGGCCTCTCGTGTGCTCGTTCATGATACAGATCGTTCCCAAGGCCAAACTCTGGTTTTACCACCGCAAACTCACGCACCGTATGCTCCGTCTCCGTCGTTGTTAGGTAGCAACGACCCACTGGGCAGAACTTCAAGCCGCGCACCTGTAGTCAGTTTCGGATTCGGTGGGAAGTTGGTGCTTTGTTTCCATGGTTCGAATACATTGAACACAGGATTCGACGTCGCTCTTTCGTCGAGGCAGACGACGGGGATCCAAATGCGTCCTTTAAATGCAGTGATTCCCGAGTCCGCAGTAGACCATATTTCGGCTTCATTCCCTGGCCCGCTATTCTGCGATCCAGGGTCTCCGACAGGTCTGGTGCGTACTGCTGTAGCAACGCAGTCCAAGAACAACAGGACAAAAGTTATTGAGTACCTCGAAGGCCGCGCAGAAGAAATTTCTCGCGGACTGGGTTATCTCAGTCAAGGAAGCGCCGAACGCAGACAGGCAGAGGGGAAACACACTCTCGTAAGACTGCTGAAGGTCTTTCTGGAGCATGACGGGCATCTGTCTGGCAGGTGAGGATTTGAGCTACTCTTGAAGTGATCGGTGATTCTGACGTCAAGGTCTCCCCAGTCCTCAGGTAGAGGCTTCGGTCCGGGCAATCTTAGTTCCTAGACTTGGAGATGCTTCCGCTCTAGAACAGTCAACGACGTCTCCGAAGACGACTTTGTATGGTCTTGACAGCGCTGCAGCCTCATCACTCGCGTTATCTGCCTTCGACCCTCACGACCGTGTTGTGTCTGTTCAGACAGTCAAGTCTTCAGCCCTTGATAAAATACAGGACCTGCTGGCTCGAGGAGATCGCAAGGCCGCTTACCGTTACGCCTTAGACGAACAGTTATGGGCCCACGCTATGGTTATCGCAAGTAGCATTGACAAGGAAGCTTGGAAGGAGGTTGTCAATGAATTTATCCGCTCGGAATTGAAGTCCCAAGTTATTGCCGACAGTGCAGGACCTGCGCATCGAGATAATTTAGCGTTGGGCCGAGAACCCCTAAAGGTTGCATATAGTCTGTACTCTGGCCAGGGTGCCGCATCTGGTACGTGTATGATCTAAGTCTTGCGTACTTCGGTTTGCTGATGGCATCATGGCAACAGTACAAGCACTTGTCCCGCCTACCTCACTAATCAAACCTGGTGAAATACTCCAGTCCCCTGCCGTCTTGCACGCTACTCCGATATCTCCAAATTTCCCCTCTCATAGCACTACAGCTCCCATCCCAGGGGATGTATTGAGGAAATGGCCAGACACTGCTGCTATGCTGATCCCAGGCCCTTCCGTTTCTGAGTGTTCGGCAGCTCTCCTGGCTCTTGGCGACTGCCTGCTTGCAAACCACTGGGTAGAAGCCGCGCATGTATGGTAGGTGTCCCTGAGTAGCTTGCTTGGAACAACTGACTTGACCCTGAACCCTAGTTATATCCTCGCTCCTCAGAGCACCGTACTTGGAACAATTGGCTCACCTGGTCGAGTTACGCTTGTCGGTTCACGCGGTCCGACTGCCATCCCGAATTTCCATGTGAACGATGATGCAATTGTGCTCTCAGAGATTGTCGAGTTCGCTCTTTCGTTGGCGCCTCAATCAAAGGGCCAGGAGCCATTCAGCGGGCTTCCCCATTTGCAAGCGTATAAACTTGTCCGTGCGGCAAATTTAGCAGAGATGGGCCATATGCTGGCCGCGAGCAGGTTGGTGTTACGGCCCCTTTCGAAAGAAACAGGCTCAATCGCACTTCAGGTACTGCGAGGCCATCACCATGTGTCTGAATCGAACACACACAATCTCTCATCCTGAGCTATCCGATCAGTTAAGGGAATTCACTGACAGATTGGTCGGTGCGCCACAATTTGACAAGACGGGCTCGTGGATCCGGGGCAAAATGACCCGCCCTAGTCTCGATACCTTTGGGAACTGGCTCGGCGGCCGCCTCACAGAGTTCGTTGCTGGCGGTGACGATTCGCCCGCTTCCAATGGCGAAACAACTCCCCACGAGAACGGGGCATTCACTGGACCGTTCTCTCATTACAGCACGATCTCCTCATCTACCTCCTCAAAAGCTCCCTCCCCTCAACCGACTCTTGTGCATCACAACATCCTAGGGGACACGCAGAGCAAATTTCCACTGAGAACAGGCTCCGCGCAGGCCGTTCGCCTGAATTCCCAGATCCAAATCGACCGCTCATCATCAGCAATGGAGTACCGACCAACCTATCGGAATTCGTCGCCAGGCCCGCAGATCGTATCGGCTAGTGCCGCCACGACCCAATTCTCTCAAGCGAATTCGAATTACAGCGGGTATCCTCGAGCAAACCCTGCCAACAGTGCCTATCAACCTCTCGAAAATGAAACATCGGATGTTGGCCTTCGTGCCGCCACATGGTGGGGTACCTCGAGCCCGGACGATTCCAGTACAACAACGCCGACAGTCTCCATGTTTCCGAGCGACGGTCCATCTGCGACTTCGGGTTTCGTTTCATTAATGGATGCGCCGTCATCCCGTGCTGTTAATACCTCCAATGTGCCTACGCGTTCGTCAACCCTCACAACACACGACGAAGATGATGACGACGAGCTTGGCTTGGCGAATTCCTCGGGGAGGCGCCAAACCCCGGTAAATGATTCTGGGACCAGTGACACCCCAGTGCCTGACCTTAAGGCAGCAAAAGCCGATACACGGTCGCAACTAGGTAACATCGTTAAGTTGTCGTGGATTCGTTGTGCTCACCTTGTTGTTGAAGAATCAAAACCTAGTTGGTTCAGCCGTTGGTGGAATAGAGAGGGGTCCAAAGGCCCAGTCAAGGCTACACTTGGAGAGGAAAGCAGTTTTGTATACGACAAGGAGCTCAAGCGATGGGTGAACAAAAAGGTGGGCTTCCATCGCAGATACCGTAAATCTCTTGTCTCAGTTTTATCAATAGGCTGGTGCCGAGGCGGCGCAACCAGCCGCACCTCCTCCGCCACCGTCTCGAGCCCAAACCGCATCTCCCGGCCGCTCTGCCCCAAGGATACCAAACGGAGCCTTGGCACCTCCACCCGCGCGCGCAGCTTCGGCTGTTGATCTAACTGCATCTCCTCCAAAACGCGTGGTCTCCCGTTCCCGATCGAATTTACCGCCGATAGAAGGCGAAGGCGCCATGAAAGGCGTGCCTTCTCCCGCTCTTCGCGATACGGGTTCACCTCCACCAGTTTCTTCTGGTTCACCGACACCTCCACCTAGTCGACCGCGGTCGCAAGCAGCGAAGCGCAACCTCCGAAGCCGCTACGTCGACGTTTTCCAGCAGCCCACGGTGGAGACATGAAGTATTTGTCTACATCAACGATCCCATCACAGCAGATCAATTGCACGTATGTTTAACCTTATCCCCTCACAACCAAGTTGATGAATGAGCCTGCCACGTCACCTTTTATTGCAATTTTCATGCATACTATAGACTTTTTCTCTTATTAGGCTAAGAAACCCAATCACAGGATAAGTTTGAAAGGGTAACCTAAATGTCAGTTAGATTAGATGACATCCGTCAACGATGAAAAATGTGTCGTACCTCCGTTCTTCAGCCTGAAGAATGACACAAGTACCGAGAAGAGAAGGAACACTAATCCTGACCATAAGTACACTTGGGTTCGTTGTCTAACGGGCGAGGGCTGAAGAGGTGCCACGAGCGTGAGCATAAGGAAACAGGTCGATAGCAGACCATCTGGAGGGATGTAATTAATGCCTATGACGCCATGCGAAGGAAAACTACGTACAGAGAGTAGCGACGACCGTAGTTTCTTGGCCGTACTGGGTCTGGAAACCAGACGCAATCCACGTGCCATCCGAGGAAGCGTTGGGCATGCCACGAATACGGGTGAACATATAACCTGATGTCATGATAAGGATAGTAAGAACCGTGATAACCGCCCAAACCCAGCGGTTGCGAAGAACAGGAGCTAGGTATCGCAGTGACAAGGCGCCAGATAGAGCAAAGAAGACTGCAGTCCCCCACATGGCCCAGTTTATGGGAGGGCGGAATGGGATGGGCACGGGCGTGAACGCTGACAGTTGCTCGGCCAGGGGTTGGGGATCGAAGCCGCTATCAAAAGGAAGGGATCAGAAACAGAATCGTAGACCAATGTTTGGGACGCTTACGACGAGAAATCGTGAATAACGGGAGAATCAGGTTTGGCTGACTTGCGGGGACCAGTCGCTGGGGGGTAATTCAGGACAACGGGAGCAGAATGAATGCCCAGCTAGTGGTTTGGGTAAGCTGAAGCTCTTGTATGGGTAGACAACGGATTACCCTTTGAAAGAGGGCCTGAGCATTATCAAATTCTGCAGTAGCGAAGAAGTGCGAGTCGCGTTCGGATGGCGAGACCTTCAACCATGCCTTGGCTACGGCGGTCCACGACGGCTCAAACTCTCTGAACACGCGATAAATTCAAGTCATAAAGAAAAGTTGAATGGGACTCACCTGCATGGGCCGCATCTTCGCCTTTTGTCAAGTGCAGTAAATTGAATGGAGGCCGACCAGTCACGTTGGGGTGAGATGAGAAGGTCAAACGTCTTGGAGTCAAGGTTGATGACACCGTTGTTCTCAGCTGCTAGTTTGACAAGGTGTTTATGGGTACTATCTTGCGCGGCAAGAAGACCAATCGGGAGAGCAAGCAGAAGGAAGAATGACAACAACATGGTCAGAGAGGTCAAGGAGATACGTGGTCGCTCGAGATAGTCCCGAAACGCGCTACGCGCGGTCACGGCTGGTGCCAGTGGTCTGGCTAGTGATTTCCGACCACCATGTCCCATGCTCTCCTCCTCCGTTTATTCCTCTCTCCTTCCTACTTCTCCGTATACGTTGCCTTGCGATATCTCATGATATACTCAGACAACATAGGGATCACATACTATCTCACTCGCCGTCTCAGGGAATTCACCATTGACGAACTTCGGGATGTCTGGGGTTTCATATGGTGAACACAGATGTTCGTTACAAGCACCCTCGAAGTCGTTTTAACACCTCGTCTCAGCTATCTGCTTGTCTCCAGGCCATCTCAATCTCGTGCACTGGAGTGCTTTGTCATGGACATTTCCCGCAAGTCGACCCACATCGCCATCCTTGTATGTAGTCCAATTGTTTTGATCCCTGTGCAATTTTTTTCACGAGAGTAGACCCTGTGGTTTATGCAAGCATCGCTGAGGGATTTCTCAAGTACCAACCATAACCCTGAATCATTATTAATGTGCCAACGGACGCTGCTCATGTGTCACGAGCTCATATTCGGAGATATTCCTCCACCTGTGCCCTCGGCATACCCTGGATTCTCTTGGCCTTCTTTACCTCAGTTCTTTCGGAAGAAGGTAAAGCCACGTCCTCTCCCAGCATTAATTGGCATGAGCATGGTGTTTGCTGGTTCACCCGGTCTCCCTGCACTTTCTAAAGTTATGGGGGAGGTCGCCATAGAGCAAGGGCGGATAGATCGGCAAGGTTCGGATGTAAAAAGCTTAGAACGGAACGAAGACGACTTGGTCCAGGGAAAAGCCTTGCCATCGTATGAACCGCCCGTCGAGGAGGACGAAGTTGACAGTCCTTCAGAAGACGTGGAAGATGCGCAAATCCCCGACCGCTCGCCCGCGCCTCTTGAAGGAGTAAAGGTTGAGAGCGGTGTTGCAGGGAGAAGGCAGCGGCACGACATGATACGCGCAGTGCGCACCAGTCCCAGTCTTTCTCTTCGAAAAGAGGAACAACTACCCCGATTCTCGGATGATCCTCTCGGGCAACTAGACCCTGTTCCTCCAGCCGTAACCCAGTCTGTCCCATCGTTCCCCTCTATCAAGCAATCCCATCAACGAACTATTTCGAGCGTTTCGGAAACCTTACTGAATAGGTATGACTTTGGGTCACAGATCCACCTTCTGCGGAGTCACTTTTATCGGTCTGAGGTCTGTAAACCTTTTCTTCGTTTCGATCGAGACTGATTCGGGCTATAGGTCCAATTCATACTGAATCTGGAGAGCATTTCCAACAGACTCATGGTGATTCCAAAACCTGCCCGAGTAAGTGCCCTGCGTGCTGAGTTGACAGCCCTGAACCACCGATTACCTGCCGAGGTAGGTGATACAGCATCCAGTCCTGCACTAGGCCTCACTGTCTCCAGGTTTGTATGCCAATATGGTGCTTGAGTGCAGATGAAGCTCCAACCCCTCAATCGGTTCCCTCACCTCATCACCGCATTGTTCGAATACCACCCGGCGAATGCGTTGTGTTGAACTCGGCAGAACGTGCCCCTTACCTACTAGTGGTTGAAATTCTTCATGAAGATCTGGATTTTGACCCAAGCAGCCGCCACAACAAGTCAATCCTGCAGAAGATTCTAGCCAAGGAGAGCGAAGAGAAGGGGGCATCAAAGGATCTCATTCCTTTTTCGTCTACCCTCTCCGTTAGCCAGGACCCATACCATTTTAGGACCAACGTATCTGACGCTGTGCTCGGAAAGGACACTGCTGAGATGCACAGCGAGCCAATTTCACCTGTTTCTGCGGTAGCAACCGTGGAGTCCTCATTGTCGACGCCGTCCAATCAGGAGGAAGAGGAAATCGACCTTATTGAGCAACTCTATGGCGATCAAGAGTCATTGAGGTCGAGGCCTCTTGATCTCTCCGACTCGATTATTCTCCGACCGGCACCAAAAAATAGGGATCTTGACTTGGCTACCTGGTCTCGCTCATCACCGCAACCAACTACACCATCCCCCGAACAAGACGGTCCAGGGCCAACTACGTCATCATCCGATCATCAACGCTCCAGCTCCCATGGGCACTCGACACCTCAGCAGATTGTGCAATCTCGTTCGAACCAAGGCCAAAATCTGACCCTGGAGGACTATTCTGAACGAATGCGTACGGCCGCTGTGATGCTCTCTCAGCTAAACGCCAATCTTGTATGGGAGCAAGTCACCCCTTCCCCAGGCACTCAAGAACGTCCCCCAAACGCGCCCGCAGGACCGTCGAAGTGGCTGTCCGGTTCTTCATGGTTCGCTGTTGTACCCCCTCAATCCCCTACGACCCGCGAAGACGATGCCTTAAACCTTTCAACGGCCGGGTTCGCTCAAGAACAACCCTCATCACACTCGCAACGCATGAGACTTCAACCATCAGAGGCTGCAGCAATTCGCGAACGCATTATGAACGAGATGTTAGCACTCGAAGAGGAGCGTATGCAGCGAATGAGAGAGAATCAGGACAGTCATAGCGCATTGAGAGTAGGCGTTGCAGTGACAAATACAATGGAGGATGAGGGCATTATACGGCGCGAACTGAACAAAGCCGACCCATCCGCGGTCGTATTCAGTGAGAGCTGGTCAGCGAAGAAAAGCCGAGTACGGCAGGAGTCACCATATGGTTATCTAGGCATGATTCTCGTCGATTTTGCCTCGTTCCGCTCTCTGACTATTCTTGCAAGCCAATTGGGACTGCTACTCAGTGATTGTGAAGACCGGTGGCGATCTTCGCCAAGAGCAGCTCGCTGTCCAGCTTATCCAAGAGTTTAAGCGAATATGGAAAGAAGAAAATTGCCAGTGTTGGGCGCGACAGTACGCTTACCTCGGTCTCGCTTGCGGTGCCACCGTGGATTTGACTGACTGGCTTTCTTGAGCTTCTGTATCCTTATCACCGGGGGTTCTTCCGGTCTCGTCGAAACCATCACGGATGCCGTATCGATTCACTCAATTAAAAAGGCTGAGTACGCACGACGATTGGCCGGAGGACGATTAGGGCATGTTATTCTTATGGACCATTTCAAGAATGTGTGTTTCCACACAATATCCATACCTTGACTTACAGTCCACATCACCCTAGGCCTACGGAGATCCTTCTTCTGCAAAATTTGCCCGTGCTCAACGAAATTTTGCGAAATCGCTGGCTGGATATTCCGTTATTACATATCTCCTCCAGATCAAAGACCGCCATAACGGCAACATCCTATTGGATCGCGATGGACATTTAATCCATATCGATTTTGGGTTCATGCTCTCCAACTCGCCTGGGAACATCGGGTTCGAGGCTGCTCCGTTCAAGCTACCTTTAGAATACGTCGAGGTGTTGGGCGGAGTAGACGGCGAGCCTTTGAGAGAATTTCGAAGATTATTTCACGAGGGATTCGAGGCTGCGCGGAAGCACTGTGATAGGATCGTTACCATGGTGGAACTCATGCAGAAGGGTACGGCATGCTGACTACTGCGCTTCGGGTCATGCGTTATTGACAAAAGGGGCAACGGAAGACTCGACTCTTCCGTGCTTCGCGGCGTCCGGAGACCAGACTGCGGCGCAGCTGCGGGAACGCTTCCAGCAAGGGCTGACACACCCACTTGTGGCGGAGCACGTTGACAAGCTCATCGATTCCTCCCTTGGCTCGACCTGGACGCGGTTGTATGATTCGGTGAGCTAAGCACGCACACGGCCCGCCTCATTTGAAGCTAACTGTCATGCGCAGTATCAGTACTACTCTCAGTCCATCCTATAATTTATTGACATTACCCTTGGTGGCCCAATCGCACAACACAGCCTCTCAGATACTACTCCAACAAGTTATTCATAGAGTAATCGTCTCATGCATCAAATTAATAGTGAATAAGTGCAACAAGTACCGGATACGTGGACAACAAGCTATTCGAAGAGACGGTCGTACTTAGGCAAGCATGAATACCAGTGAAAATCTATCACGGAGAGTCAGCTCATGGCGCACAACAAGAGGGTAATGTAGCTCACCAAAATTATCCTGCTCTGGGTCACACCAACACTTGCCCCGTCTATGCATTTCGTTCGTTGGACAGTGTCCAAACGGTATATGGCGGTAGCCTATTTCGCGGAAAAAGTGCAACTTCTCCTTCGGCGCCAGCAGAGATGCACCGATCGAGTGAACCGGCGCATCTCCCCAGCGTTCATAGTAGAATCCACCAGCGCGGTCGAGGTGCTCGAAGAATTTCATATATGGCTCGCTGCGCCAGAAGTCAAGATCTCCGATCTCGAAATTGCTCCAGACTGGATATGATCAGTAGGGAATGCTAGATAGAAGGATTGTAGGAAACATACAATGACATCTGTTATAGCTAAGTCCACCGTCGTCAGATAGGAAGCCCATTGCGTTATTTGAAGCAATAAGGTCGGGGTTCTCTGCCATGAACTCTACAATGACACCAAGGGGTCAAAGGGCGCACTCTCGCACGAGGGGAATAATACGCACCTCGTACGGTCTGCCATAGGGTTTCGATTGTTTCGCCATACTCAGGGAGGGAAATGGTGAAACCTGGGCAAACTCAGTGCCGGAAGAAAGGACACTGGTTGTTAATGCGCACCGTAAACTTTCTCATTGTCCTGCATGAAGAGGAACGGGTCGAAATCTAGGTCACAATAGAAGGTGACATCGGGCCTGAGGGTAGGACAACGATGAGCATAAGCAGGCCTTCCACGGCTAGGACACGTAGCTTACTCCACCCGCCAGTAGTACTTGTACTTGGCTAAGAGCTCGTGTCTGAAGAAGAACTAGAGGCCGACGGGTCAGTTGGTCAAGCGGGAGAAAGAGAGCGCTTACACCCGAGTTGAAGCGACACATATTCCGGTACCTTTATAAACGTCATTGTAGACATGAATACCAGCGGAGCTTCATACTTACGGTACACTGCCTGCAAAGGATATTCCGATCTCCGTGCTGAGAGGAGGGAGATACATTGGACGTACCTCCATAGATTACATTATTCTTCGTCATCTCTTCTCGTGATGCGGACGCCTTCTCCTCATCTATCCAGTCCGGCTGGTGCCAATGTTCTGGAGGAATAAGTCCAAAATCGACGGGTGCATCGGTCAGTTCAGTCACCCTCCTGTCATTGAGTGGTACTTGTCAATGAATAGCGTAAATCTACGTGCATGGGGCGTCGCACTGTTTAAACTGATCTGTGAACAGCTCCTCGTTGAGGAGGACATAGGGATAACGGAAGCGTTTATTGAAGCGGTCTTCCATCTGCTTCATGCTGGTTACGACGCCCTGGAGGTCGCTATTACGTGCGAGCATAACGATAGTCGCATTGGCTCGACGATCCAAGACGAAGGTAGTGTTATCCGGGGAATGGTACTGCTCCGGGATCACATTTTGTTCATGCCCTGGGGGCTTTTTGCTGGTACCGAACAGGTGTGAGATTGACGTAGCGTTACCGTACGCTTCATGGGATACGGTGAGGATGAAGTGAAGTCCCAGCTAGAGGGTGGATCAGAAGGGTTATCGGACTCGCGAAGGTATGAGACGTACGATAACGACGACGACAAGGATCAGATACCGCCAAGGTGTGACCATTTGAACGTGGACAGAAATGAGGGAAACAGCTGTGCTGGGATCCAGCTGGGTCGCACACATTTTAAATTTCCAGCGCTTGCTTCTTACTCGGCCCGCGGCTGAAATATTGCCAGCCACGTACTTGAAACCTCTTTACTAGTAACTTAGATACCGCCTTTCATTTCAGCCCATACCTGTCTCCTCCACAAGTACTAGGGTTGGGGGTCACCATCACCACCATGATGCACGATGATGATGTGACGGGACCACTGACGGGAAATCCGCAGCAACTCCCAGTGATTACAGCATTGTCCCTCACTTGAGCCGCCTCGCGTTTAAATAAAGCCGAGTAACCCAGTTACCAACGACTGTACATCACTTCCCTCCCAACTCAACAAAGACATATTTTTATCTCGTTTGCTTAGTACAAATATCCTTTTCGGCGCACCAGCATTCTCCGTCGGATTGCTCCTTTCCTCCAGGGTTTGCCCTGCTGAAACGGTTCGCCGCG
>QFDW01003799.1:0-26735 GCA_003315895.1 Lactifluus rugatus | reverse complement strand
GTGAATTCTCGCCGGATAGCAGATGGCGTAGACGGCGACGCCTCGTATGTACTCCCCGGAGAGGAAGGCTCCGATGCATCATCATCGAGCATAGCGAGCAGCGCAGGGAGTGGTAGGGGTGGTGGGTATCCGTTCGGTTGGGTCACCAACGGCGAGGCAGGAAGAGACACGGTATGTGAGACTTGTTTGGCCTGCGTAGATAGACTACGTTCGCTTCGCATATTCTCAGGTCCCGCTTTTGCGTAAGGAGGTAAACCAGCAGGTACGTTTCTGCCCGCAAGGAACAGGTCGAGCAAAACGGGCTGCACCGGCCCTGATTGGGGCGAGCCTGGGGGATGAGGGAGTGGGCGGCCAGGGTAATGGTATTGCTTGGTTTCTGCACTACTCGCAGGGGTGACGCTATGAAGCTCGTCATCGGTAGCCAGGGGAGGTGTGACGGAAGTACTAGCTGTAGGCATTATGGGGGTTGGCCCATGCGAATGGACATAAAGTTCAATCAGCGATTCTGTATCGCCGACCGACACAACCGTGTCTCTCCTCGGTGGAACCATGTTCTCGACCGCAGGAGAGGCGCTAGGTGGAGTCGCCGCCGGTCTTTCGAACGGTTGATGTTGATTCGCTAGTGGACT
Source organism: Lactifluus rugatus (assembly GCA_003315895.1). Lineage (NCBI taxonomy): Eukaryota > Fungi > Basidiomycota > Agaricomycetes > Russulales > Russulaceae > Lactifluus > Lactifluus rugatus. The sequence continues at coordinate 26,106 of QFDW01003799.1, read as the reverse complement.
AGGGTTTGATGGTGCGAAAGCATGGGGTGCACCGATAGACGGCCTCGGTGTTATAGTTAGTGTGCGCCCAGCTCGCGTGTGGGTATCGGAGCGCGTGGGACTCCCTGAGGGCACGGGGCCATCGTCGCGAAGGGCGACCCCAGTACGGCCCTCGTGACGCACAGGAGACGGGTGCCTGCTACTAAGGGTTGGGAGAGCAAGTGTCGCGGGGCTGCGGACAGGGCTGCCGGGAGGTGTCACAAATTGTTCTTCCTCTTCCTCCTGCACAGGCGACGGAGGCAAGGCGATGAGAATGCCTTCCTGGCCATCATGAACCACCGGTAGAGCAGGGGTGCCAGAATCATAATCGATACTTGTGACACCCGACTGTAGCGAGGTCGTAGCCGGGGACGTGGGGGTTGTCGCGGAGCGAGTGGGTGAGGGAACAGGCGAGAATCGCCGACTAGAGTTCCATACCATCGAGGAGGTGGCGCGCAAAACACGACCTCGCGTGGGATTATCAACAAGCGGTTGGGCATCCAAAAGAGGTTTCATGGACTGAGTTGATGACCCCTGGGAAGGCGAAGGAGGAGGCAAAGGCGGCGCTGGGCCAGCCGTGGACGTAAGTGAAGTCGAAGAACCCAGTAACTCTTGCTGGACAGACGTAGGAACAGAACGTTCACGAAGTTCCGTTTGCGCGCTCGAGCTGGATGAAAGTTGCTGCGTTGTTGGAGAGAGCGGTGGAGTAGGTAAGACTGGACAATTCAACATCGAGTTGTGTTTCGGACGTGCACCCTCACAGCGTCTGCCTGATGATAGAGAACGCAATTGAGAATCTGATGGTCCAAGTACAAAATGCTCAGGGACAAAGGAGGCAGGACCAGAGCCAGAACAGTTTGGGATGTCGCGTTCAATATCGCTGAGCATCTCCCACGTCTCGAGAGACTCCGAAGGCCTTTCAACCTCCATATCTATATTTTTGTCCTTTCCCCTGTGCCCAAAGAGTTTGCGTGAAATGAGGCTTTCCCCACGATGGGGCTTACTAGGACTTCCCGGTCGATTAAGGAAGTGCATTGGAAGCGACAGCTGAGAAGCCCCTGCATGGGTAGGAGTGGACGGTGCAGATGCAGGGTGATGATCCCTTGATTTGAGGAAACCCGAAAGAAGATGGAGACGCCGTTTGGGCGGTACCGGAGAAGGGGTCGAGTCCCATGTTCCAAACACTGGGTCATCAGCTTGCGAATCAGCCGACGGGCTAGACGCATATTGATCATCCCCACCATCCTGGTACGCCTCGTTGGGATGTTGCGTCAAGGTCAGCTGTGAAGGTGACGGGCGCACAGTGCGTGCAGACGGTGGGGCCGAGACAAAGTCGGGTTGCATTCTCTCGCGAATGGGGCGATCCTGCTCCCATAGGCCTGCGGACGATGTCGCTTCACTGGTAGAGATAACTTCTAAATCTCCATCGTCTGAGCCCGAGTCATACTCAGCCTGTGTACTGAATCGCACTGATTCGGACAAGGAAGAGTCAGGCGATGTGCGAGCGACCACGGGGTGAGTCTGAGAGCGGGGTACGGGGGGGATGAGGATAGGAGCAGGCTGATACCTGTCTGGTGAAGACGAATTGGTGGTGACAGAGTCGGCGGGCGAAAGAGGTGGAGCGCTCCTAGATGTTGCTGCGGCTGCAATGGCCTCGTCAAAGGAGGGGGGTGGATAGTCCGGAATGGAGCCTAGTAAAGTGAAATATAGCAATTCAATTGGTACTCTGATTAAAGCAGGGGGGACACGCATACCTGCATCTGAAATGTCTGGTCGCCTGTTGATGCGTGGGCGGCCGCCAGGTGAGCCAGTTTGGCCTCTACGTGGCGTCCTGGGAGCGCCGACATTGAAATGGGGCTCTTCGTGAGTCCTCTGGTGCCTGTCCTGTTTCGGGCGCTTCTCACGCTTTGGCTTCCTGGAGTGACTAGAATTGTCTTGAGGCATGAGAGCGAGCTGGCCGTGCTGACGAATGACGTGGGAGAGATAGGGCGCAACGCGCACTGCGTCCGTGATGCGTTGATCTGTGGGCGAGCGAGTAGAGACCTGCATGATGGTGAAAGTCGAGAGGAAACGGCGCTGGTACCCATGCCCTCACAACGAGGCTCAAATGATACCTCTTTCCGAGCCCTACCTCTGCTTACCTTTCCAGGCAAGCAAAACCTGTCGTTCAAAGTAGATAGTCTCCTGATAGAAATTTGAGGCGTGCCTTGTGAGACATGTAGAACGAATTTAATAGATACGAGATCAATCGACGAGATGTTTTTCTGTAATCAGGGGAGGAGTCCCGAGCCTGGAGTGAGCGAGGAGGGCGTGGGTGTGGCGTGCAACGTGTTTATCACGTGGTCATGTCATTTACACCTTCCAACACAACTCAACCCGTGATTTGGACATGCCTGCCAGAATGGTCGCGCCAATACTAGAAACTATCGCGTCTGCGATACCAAAAGCATTCGAACAGGCTCAAACCTCGTCTGCTAACCATCAGAAGAACTTTATCGCCCTCCACAAGGTTCACCTCGAGGCAGCCGCCAAGACAGAGTCAGTTCGTGCCGGTCATGGCATTAAACTCGTCGGCGAACGCGCGTTCGAAGACTGTTTCATAGACATGGTCAATCGCGTTCTTATCGTCAAGAAAGGAATAAGTGTCGCAGATAGGGTCGTCAAGTTTGTGGCAGGCTACATCAAGTTTCTCAATGTGAAAGGTGCGTGGTGATGAATTATCTGTGCGCGTTCTCATCTCATGTCTTTTCCAGCTACGGAACGCGACGTGAAGGAGGAGGAGGGTGCAGATGATGAAGAGACCACAGAAACGCGCTTTACTCATCGCTTGCTCAAGCACTTTCTCAAAGGGTTCCAAGCTAAAGACAAAAATGTCCGCTACCGTGTAGTATGCTTCGTCGCTGAGATCATTTCGCACCTTGGTGAACTCGAGTACGCTTTCCCCCCTTTCTATCGCGTCTTTGTGACTGTAAATATCCATCTCCAGTGAGGACATGTTCAATTCCCTGCGGACAGCCCTCATAGAGCGTGTTCGTGATAAAGAGTCGTTCATCCGCGTCCAGGCGGTTGCAGCCTTGGCCAAGATCTGTGGATCTGATGATCCCGTGGAGCCTGGCGTGGACGAACAGACCGCTACAGAAGTTCTCGAAGACCTTGTCGCACATGACCCCTCCGCGTGTGTTCTCTAATGATATCCCTTCTATCCGCTCTGACAATGTCATTCAGCGACGTACGCCGTGCTGTGCTACTCAATATCCCTGTTACAGCCCATACACTCCCAGCTGTGCTTATACGGACGCGCGATGTCGACACCACTGTGCGCAGACTTGTTTATGCTAGCGTCCTCCTCACCCATGCGGAACTTCCGGATGGTGCCATGCCTGGCGCAGCTCATCCTCGCGCGCTAACGATCGCCCAGCGCGAGTTGATTGTTCGCAACGGGCTCGGCGATCGCGAGCCAGCTGTGCGCGCTGCGGCAGGCAGACTCGTTGGAGCTTGGGTCGACGCAGTCAGCGTGGGAACCAAGAAGGGCATGGTTCTGGAGGATCTTCTTGCCTTCCTTGGTACATTTGACCTTCGTGAAAGCGAGGTGGTGGAGGATGCGCTACTCAGTGTATTGGTCACACGCGTGGATGTTTTTGACGCGCTCGAGTTTGATGGTACGCACCTTCTCCTTGCTTTCATCATCACGTAGGTCTGAGAACCGTGCTTGTTTTTAATTTAAAAATTTAGAGGAGTTTTGGCGTGGGTTAACCCCAGAGAAAGCGTTTCTCGTGCGCGTCTTCGTTGATCACTGCGTTTCGACGAAGGAGAATGTGCGCCTGGAAAAGGTGCTCCCAGTTGTCACCGCCCACGCATTTCGTATCCAGGAAGCGTACAACTCCCTCCTGGACTCCCTTGCCGTGGCAGACGAGACTGGAGAGGATGACGAAGTAACCGATGAGCGCGAGTTCGTACTCGCGGAACTTCTGCGCCTCGCGCTGAACCTCGACTACGCTGATGAGATTGGGCGTCGGCGGCTAGAGCAATTTGTCCGTGTGTGACACGATCCCTCTTCACTTTGTGGCTGCGTTGCTGACGACTGTGTTGCCAGGCCATATGATTTCGCAAGAGGCACTTCCTTCAGGATTGGTCACACGTTGCCTGGACGTGCTGCGCATCCTGGCTTCGAGCGAACGAGATCTTATCCGAGTCGTCGTGGAAGTCGTGCACGAGCTGCGCGATGCAAATGACGACGACGAAGTTATTGTCTGTCCGCCCACTTCCATATTTCTGTCTATCTAATGAAAATGCCCGTAGAATGAGCTAATCAATGACGACAACGACACGACAGTCGATGGACTGGTATCTACTGCTCCTCGTGCGCCGCGTGGGCCCAAATCACTCTCAGAAATGACTCCCGGGGAACGAGAGCGGTCGGATGCGATTGACGTTCGCTGCCTCGACCTCTGCATCGGGATGCTCGAGCGCGTCAACGGGGTACATCTACCCAGTCTTCCTTTCCTCTTTTAACTGACACCTTGGCGCTCGCAGACATTCGAGGAAAATTCGACCCTGGAGGGTATCCTCGGCGAACTGATCGTGCCGGCGGTAAAGCGTAAAGAACTCATTCTGCGTGAGAAGGGCCTCGTGTGCCTCGGTCTCTGTTGCCTCATTGCGCGGCGCATGGCTCTCAATTCATTCCAACTATTTCTGAGTCAGGTGCAAACCGCGCCGGAGGTCCTTAAGCTACGCGTACTGCAAGTCGTATTCGACGTGCTTATGGTGCATGAAGGCGACTTCCTGGCCAACGCGAGTGTCGGTGTGCGTCAACCTATACCTTTGTTCTCCCTACAAATTGTACTGACCGAACATGTCGGTTACAGGGGGCACGAGTGATTGAATTTCTGCTCCAAGTGCTCGGGAACGAAGAGTCGGATAAGGTACAGGCGTTGATCTGCACCGGGTTTGCGAAGCTCATGCTCTCAGGAATGATTTCCGACGAGCGAGTACGTGCTTTATATCCCTTCCTCTTCTATGAGCTGAGCTTGATGACGGACCCGCAGGTACTAACCAGCCTAGCCTTGATCTACCTCTCGCCTGACACAGCAGAAAACCAAGAGCTCCGTCAATGTTTGTCTTATTTTTTCCCAGCGTACAGCTACTCCTCCCCTACGCACCAGTGCCTCATGCAGAAGGTACGCAGGCTGCGATGTGTCCTCTCCCTATGTGCCCTGACAATAACGTGTGACTAGATCTTCCTCCCCGTCTTTGATCAACTGAGCATGGGCTACAGGGAGTTAGATGATGACCAAGAGATGGTCTCCCCTGCGCAGGTATGCGCGATGTTTGTGGACTGGACAGACCCACAAAAAGCCATGTACGAGTTGGATCCTTCTTCGTGCGCACGCCTTAACTTCTTTCCTCACCTCTCAGAGAGACTCAAGGTCAGACTCCGGATCAGATGATTCACATGGACATGGCTGCCTCAATTCTTCGGGCCCTCTTTAACAAGGATATCCTCAGTGAGTGCTGAGCCTGCCTTTGGTTCCTGTTATTAACAGCACGATACGAACACAGGGAGTGACAAGAAAGTACTCTGCCAGGCCCTCAGCAAGCTATACCTCCCTGGAACGGACGATGACGACAAAGTGCGCACTCTCAAGCTCCTCGTGCACAATCTGCGTACGCGCCAACCACCGCGGGACGCCTCGGCAGTGGCTGCCCTCTCCAAGTTTGATGATGCATTCTCGAAGCGGTTCGAAAAACAACTCGAGGACTTTAACGAAGCAGAATACCGACAACTCGAATCCCTCCAGGAGCTTTTCGAGTTTTTGGATGACATTATGCCGCTAGATGAGGATGAGGAAGAAGAACCAACGGCGTCAAAGAAGCGTGGGGCTCGAAAGCGCCGGTCGGTGAGCGTCACGACCGATGCCACGAGTACGACGGACGAAGGAGCATGGACACCGCGGGGCAAGAGCGGCAAGGCCCGGTCCAAGTGCGGCCTAAGACTTGTGTTGAGATGCGAATAGTATACTTATTTTTATCCCCAGGCGACGCCGGATGTCACAATCCGATGACGACGAGACCGAGAACGATATGGTGGGCGGTTCCCCTCCTTCTGAGGTACCCACGCGTTCTATGCCTCGCAGAGCCGCGTAAGTGGGAGCCAACTTGGTTGTGAATGAGCTAATTGATTCCGCTACAGGACCAAGAGGGTCGATATGACACCGATTACGCTAGAGGGCGATGAGGGGGACGAAGAAGAACAAGACGACAATGATGAACAGAACGAAGACTCCACGCCCGTTCCGCGTTCTAAGCTTAAGCTTCATGCTCCTGCGTGCGTGTTTCTTTTCCTCCTACATCCTTGCCTTGTGGTGCCAGCTGTCATTTCATTAGTGCAACGTCCAACAAGAAGTCGAAATTTCTCCAAAGAACAAAGGGTAGCCTGCGGGAACAGGACCACGATGACGATGACGACTTGGCGTCCGAACCAGCAGACTCGATCATTGATTCAGATTCGGAGGGAGAAGAGGACAACGAGGTGGACGGGATGCTAGGCGAGTAGCGCCCGCGTGTTAAATCTCTTGGTGTGTCGGGAGGGAGATGTGTGATCTACCTGTGTTGTATTCTTTCGCGATGTGTATTTCACCCTGTGCGCGCCGGTATCTCAATACTCATTCCATCTCATCAGAAGCGTTCGTTTTGTGCTTTCGTACCTCACTTGCTCCTACCCCTGTTTCGGCACTTATCCACTTTTCGACAAATTTCAAAAAACGCACAGTTATATTAATCGGAGCAGCTCGAATGACCGTGTGGGTAGGTGCCGAAAACCGAAAAGGGGGCTAGGATCAGTACAACATTCACATGCCTTCTCGTGTCACTCCCAAAACAGGCTACATGCGAGATGCTCATCAGAGCTTCCCTTCCCTTCCGGCGCCCCGCCCCCTCAGTGAAAGAGCAATCTGGACCTACGCACGGACTAGCTTGTGGGTCTCAAGCTTGCGGTCCTTCAATCTGACATCATGCCGCTTTCCTTCCGTCCTTCTATTCGTTGGACAAGTACATGCCATCTCGGTAGATATAAAGCCCGGTGTAAATAGACCTCGGGTGACCAGGCACTACTGTATCATGGCTGGAAAACTCCCCACTCGCAAGGTAGGAGAAGCAGAGGTTTCTGCCATAGGCTATGGGGCGATGGGAATATCCTCCTACTATGGTGCTGCACCCCCTGATGAGGATCGTTTCAAGGTAATTTGTCCTGCTTGTCAAATTAAACATTGTGCAAAACCTCCTTGAACACCCCCCCCGCACAGTTGCTCGATGCTGTCCATGAGGCTGGCTGCACCAATTGGGACACCGCAGATGTATACGGTGACTCAGAGGAGCTCATCGGTAGATGGTATGGTCTCAACCCCCTCGCCTTTGCACGCTTGGCTGCTAAGACCCTCGCACGCGTGCACAACGCACAGGTTCAAGCGTACTGGAAAGCGTAGTGAGATATTTCTTGCAACCAAGTTTGGCGCGAGCTCGCCGTCAGGAAAGATAATCGATGGTTCGCCTGCATATGTGAAAGAAGCCTGTAATAAGTCTCTCGAGAAACTTGGCGTTGACTACATAGACCTGTTCTACGCACACAGGTGAGACAGTTGTCATTGTTGATCACTAATGTCTCATACAGTTAATCGTAAGGCCGGATCCAACCGTTCCCATTGAACACACTGTCGGCGCGATGGCAGAGCTCGTAAAGTTGGGTTCTTGCTTAGCCAATCCCTCTGCATGCGATTGACAACCACTTTTGTAGGGAAGGCAAGGTCAAGTACATCGGCATTTGCGAATGCAACGGTGAAACCCTGCGACGAGCATATAAGGTCCATCCTATCGCAGCAATCCAAGTTGAATATTCGCCCTTTACCTTGGACGCAGAGGATCCAAAGATCGGAGCCTTGGAAGCCGCGCGCGAGCTGGGCGTGACTGTTTTCGCATACTCGCCACTCGGGAGGGGTATCCTGACAGGAAAATACGTACGTTTATTCAAAGGCGCCCAGGGAACCGTCTTTCTCTAGCCCTTGTTTCACTTCACAGAGAAGCCCTGATGACTTTGAGGAGGGCGACCTTCGCCGTATAATTCCACGGTACTCGAAAGAGAACTTTCCGAATGTGCTCAAGGTAGTCGAAGAAATCAAACAGATTGGGGAGAGGCATGGCGCATCCGCGGGGCAGGCTACGCTTGCCTGGCTTCTTGCCCAAGGGCCGGATATCATCCCCATCCCTGGCACACGCAACGTCAAGGTATGAAAAAAAAAAAAGGCTTGCCCCTGCATGTATTCATGATCTAACGGACGTGTATATGTGTAGTATCTGAACGAGAACCTCGGCTCGTTGAATATCGCGCTTAGTCCCGAGGAAGTGCGAGAAGTCCGCGAGATATCACTGCGTGCCGATTCTGTTTTGGGAGAGCGCTTCCCAGCTGCTATGCTGGCGACGTCGTACACAAGCACACCGGAGCTTTGAATTATAAAGAAAGAGTAGCTACCAAGATGAATTTGTAATATATGAAATGATAGTATGTGTACGCGATCACGTGATTAATTGTGACGCGATTAGATAATGAACACGTTGTGGCAGCGTGGGTGTGGGCGCTCGCACGGGGTGTCACGGTTCGAATGTTCGACTTTTTGAAGCTCGCCGCAATCAACCTGCTCAACAGCGCAGCAGGCCCCGACAGCTAGTCCGCAACCCCACAAAATTTCTATTTTCTTCTTTTTGGTGTTAGGCCATCTTGACAAATAATGAACCCTCATCTTCTTCACCCTCGTATTGCATCTATCCCTCCACCGGCCTCCTCAACATCCAACAACCGGCGTAAACCCTTATCTAGCGCTATCAACAATCAATTCCCCCCACACGTTCCTCCAAAGCCTGCCCATAGCGAAAAGAGATCGTCTCCCCCGCTTCCTCGTCAGAATGCCAAAACTCAACCCCCTTCGCCCCCCTCTGTTATTCAAGATAAGTCGGGCTCCTTGAAATATCAAAGAATGTCTTTTCTCGGCGAGGTGGGTTATTCCTACCCACCCTACGTTCAGCCACTCATCAGTCGTAATTTCAGGGCGGGTTCGCCAGAGTGTATCAAGTTAGAGATTCCCGCAATAACCACCTTGCCTGTAAAGTCGTGACCAAGAGTTCACTCAAGACAAAGAAAGCCAAAACAAAGGTGTGTACTCACTCCATTCGGCTCGTTCTTCAACGCTTACCAAGGGCTTCAGCTCTACGCAGAGATCAAAATCCACAAGGCTTTAGACCATCCTAACATTGTTCGTTTTGTAGACTGCTTCGAGGATGAAGAGAACGTCTATATGACCCTGGAGCTCTGCCCAAACAGCTCTCTTATGAGTATGCTGCACCGCCGTCGTGTCTTTACGGAGCCGGAAGCCCGATTTTTCATGATACAACTCATTGGCGCTTGTCATTACATGCATACTCATCAGGTCATCCATCGTGACTTGAAGCTTGGCAATCTTTTCCTTGATGCCGACATGAACATCAAGGTCGGTGACTTTGGTCTCGCCGCGCTTATTGAGAGCCCCGGCGAGCGGAAGAAGACTATCTGTGGTACGCCCAACTATATCGCACCCGAGGTATTATTCGACACTGCAAACGGACACAGCTTCGAGGTTGACACCTGGTCTATTGGTGTCATCCTCTATACATTCGTCGTGGGCCGTCCGCCCTTCCAAACCAAGGACGTCAAAGAAGTGTATCAGTAAGTTCTTTGGTGTACCCACTCACACTTTTGTAATTCCTACTCGCACTTCGTAGGCGCATCCGAGACAACCAGTACGAGTTCCCGCCCCATCGGGACGTTTCTCCCGACGCGCGAGAGCTCGTGCAGCAGATCCTCACGCCCAACCCACAGGAGCGTCCCTCACTTCACAGCATCGTCGATCACCCTTTCTTCACCCGTGGCGTTGTTCCGGGATACATACCGGTTTCTGCGCGGGACGTGCCACCCGATTTTCGCCACATCTCGTCTCTTGTCTCACAAGCGAACCTCGCTCGGCTGCGGCAGACGTGCCAGCTCGACGGTGAGCCGGTACCGACTACATCACGGAGTAGCGAGCCACCCGCGCCCGGCGCGAGTAGTGCGAGCAGTAGCCTCGCACAACAGGAGCGCGAGTTCCAGAAGGCGGTGCAGCCGGGCAGCCCCATCTCTGCATTGCTCAGCTCTGCTCGTCAGCCGCTCATGGTTGCGCCAGCCGGTGGTGTTGCCGTGCGCGGTGAGCCTACGCTGCTTCGCAAGCTACAGGCTGCGAAGAAGGAGGCAGCTAAATCTCCCTCCAAGGCGAGTAAGGCGAGGGGCAGACTACAGGAGATAGCGGAGGAGGATGGTGCAGGTGCTGCATTCGAAAGGCGGGAAGAGGAGGTACGGATGAAAGAGTTGCAAAGCCAGAAGGCCCGAATTGTGGCACAGATGGTGCCTGCAGAGACGCCAAACGTACCCGTATCCCCATTCGAGGACGCGGAAAACATTCCCATCACGGTTCCAGAGCTGGGGCAAAATGAGCCACGTGGGAGGGTGCGAACGAAGGAAGTGTTACCCGTCGCTGGTGAGACCGCTTACACATTATTCCCCAGAGCAGAGACCAAGGGCTAACCGACGTGTGATTCACCAGGCAGCACCACCATTCCAGCGTCCGGGCCGCCCAGAGTGAATGGATTCGATGCAGCGGCCGAGACGTTGTGTGCTGCGTTCGACGCTTTTGCGCAGGGGCAGTTGTTCCGTGACCCGAGCGACGACGTGGACCTTTTCGAGGAGCACGTGTTCATTGCATCTTGGGTCGACTACTGTAATAAGTATGGTATGGGCTATGCCCTCACGGACGGCTCGGTCGGTGTGCACTTCAATGACAGTACAACGCTCGTCCTCGCCGCTGATAAGCAGTGCGTCGCATTTCATCAATTGTGTCGTTGGGCGCTGAATTAGTATTGGTGGTACGACAGGCACTTCGACTACGTCTCGTCACGCCGGCAGGGTACGGTGTATGTGCGCAAGAACTATACCGTCGGGGATTATCCGGATGAATTGAAGAGTAAGGTGTATCTACTGAAGCATTTCGAGGGGTACATTATGGGGAAGTTGTACGGCGATTACGAGTACACGTTCCTGGACTTGCAGCGTACCAAGGGTATGCAATTTGTGCAAAAGTACCTACGCATGAAGCACGTCATCGTATTCAAGTTGAGTCATGACGTTCTCCAGGTGTGTCGTCAATCTGTGGGACCTCTTAGTAGAGCTAACGCAGCTGGCAGTTCAACTTTTATGACCACTCGAAGATTATCTTGTCTGCGCAGGGACTCGCTATTGCGCACATCGACAAGAATTACGTACTGACGCGCTGGACGCTAAGCCAAGTCATGGCGCGTGCGCTCCTCCCTCCATCGACAGATCCAGAACAAGCCAAGTTTGCGCAACGTCTGCTCGACAAGCTTAAGTACTGTAAAGAGGTACTCTTGTCGATTCGTAATGCCAGTGTGGGGGCAAGTGCCAGCGGCAGTGCTACACCTAGCGAAGCTGGCGGTGTCAGCGCCAGGGCATCGAAGGCGTCTTTGAGGTAGAAGGAGCTGGTTATCCGTTCCCAGACGAGATGTACACTTCAAGTTTTTATCAACCCGCATTCTCACTCCTTTTTTCTTTCATCCCACCACATTGAACTGCATGCATTTTCCATCACAATGATTTTACGATCTAATAGGCCTCTCCGATCTGCATGTTCCATGTCATTATATCGACCGGCTCTACCACCTACCTTTATCTCACCCTCCTACAGCCAAGTCACAAATACGATGGTGTGGCTTCGGCTTAGCGACACATACGGAAATCTTGGTTCCTTCTCTCTGAAAGGGACATTTACCGTCCACTCATTTTTGGCACTTTTTGTATTATACAAGTGGTGTAATGTGAGGGATAACAGGTGCGTAGTTGCATGGGCGTACGCACGGAGTGATTGTCATCGATTCGAAACTGTGTGCTGAAACGCGGGGCACGGAGCTACTGCTAGTCGGATCCTTGGGTTACTTGCTATACAGTATCGCCTGCATGCTTGGGACTTGTGATATACTACAGTCTTGGAGGTGTGGTCGTAGCCTCGGCTCCGTGATACGCTCACTTCGACACCTGCCAGTGCACCCCCTGAACCAGCTCAATCGCTACTAGGTGTTGAACGTTGGACGATGACGCGATGACGTCTTGAGTGCCTCCTCATCGGACAAGGGGGTGCCATAGTTTGCGGAGATACCCATGGTGCCATACTCGATGGCAACGACGTCCGTCTTGCCAATTTACGTGTGAGAAGCGCGAAGGCTATGGGAGGTACGGTCTGGTTGCAGGGGTTGCTCTAGTTCTCCAAAGACTACTTTTTTTAGCGATTGGCGATCGTCCGTTGCGATCGAGGTTAGCGAGGACGACGTCATTCCCGCGAGTGATATGTAGCCCACTGGCAATGTACACGAGCACATACCGATCCCACATGCCAGGGACCTCCAATGCAACACTGACAATCATTTCCTCACCTACTAAATTATCTCCTTTTCGGTGTGGCAGAGGATTTTTCTCTGAGCGAGGGACGTCGGCCACAGCGACTTAGCGGCGCGTCCGGCGCGGGAACACGAGATCGTTGCTTCAATTTCACGTGATCATTAGGACAGACGTGGCAGAAACGGCAGGTCTTTATTTTCTTCTTTCTGTGGCTGGCTCATAAAAATGAAGTCAAAGTATATCCTACGTGCTGGCCTGGTCTTACCCTTTTTCGTGTCTGGTGCTCGATGTGTCACTCCTCCAGTCAAGGTGTCCATGCGTACCTCATGGCCTTCCCCACCGTTTCTCCTCGAACTGATGTACGTCCCGCGCATGCCAAAGTACTTTTCTCTGTCTAATACAAGTCATAGCGAATCAATTTCTATCGAAGAACCGGAGGCATTCTTCCCGATGTTGGATATTTTGACCAATCCCGATTCACTTGGGCATGATAAAATGTCACCTGAGGCACAGCAACATCTGGCATTTGAGACCGCATTGTCCGCAGGATATTTGTCAAAGCCAGGCTCCCTAGAAGCCGTCCAGGCTCAACTCGGTCTGCACTCTGCAACCCCCAAGATTGTTGCTTTCTATCAGCACTACTTGGACAAAATAATGGTTCAGAATGTGTCAGAGAAGACGAAGACATGTGGTTCGTGGGTGGACTGGTATGGAGAAGTTGTCTGCGAGGTGGATGAACTTATCCTCCTCACGGGCACAAAAACTCTAGATCCAAGCGAGTCATCCTCATCGTTCTCGTGAGCAGATAACTTCATACCCGTTACCCTGGCCCTCACACGCTTACACAGGGAACCGTTTCCAAGGCCTCAATTGCTTGCCTTCGATCATATTTATCCCCCACCTGGTCGTGACTTGAGTAACCCACCTCGGACGGCCATCCTCTACGCCTCCTTTCAGTCCGCTAATTTCCGAGAACTCCATTCATATCTCCTGCGGTTGTCTAGCGGCCCTGCAGCAAGAGTGCAGTATATCTTCAGGCCTATCCCCCATAAGGGACCGACCAAGGAAAAGACCCATCTCTCTGGTTACGGTGTTACTTTAGATTTAAAAAAAATGGATTATCTCGCTCTCGATGATAGACGTTCCCATAGAAAGCGTATAATTCATTACTATTATACGTTGCGATTATCTCACTCGACATGTAGTAGATCTCACCGCCTCGGAAGAGGGCCAAGTTCCGCACGTTGTTGATGAAGGAGCCGACTTGGATCACATCGTTACACTTTTGGAACGGTATCCCCTCAATACGACTCTGGATCTCGGCGAATCATTGACGTCAGATGAGATAGCTCGTAAGCATCCCACCTTTTTACGTCACGTCCCCGTGTATGGTGCTGATTTTATGCAAGAGATTGGTATCCTTGCCACTCAGCTCGTCTCTGAATCCGAGACCCCGCTCGAAACACTAAAGCAGCTGGTACATGACTTTCCAAGATACGCGACTTCCCTTTCTCGGCGAGTTGTCCCGCAGTCTGGTCTGCTACAGGAGGTTGCTTCGAATTCTCACAAGATACAACCCGGCGTGAGCGCGGTCTGGTTAAACGGTGCGCCCGTGTCCGCGGACGATATGAATCCGTACAGGTAACCGCCTCTTTGTCCCTTTTTTCTGTTCTCGGCTTCTTGACTATTCTTCAAGTCTCCTTCGTCTAGTACACAGGGAAAGAGATCTTATGCTTTCTTTGACGTCTCTTGGCCTGCAGCCTGGCGAGGCGTTTGACATCATCGCACATCCGTCCCTCGGTACTTCTTCGCCTAGATATGGCGTTGTCGACGGTCTTTTCGATGCTAGTGATCGTCCAGAGGGCAGCGATCTCATTTTTTGGTGGAATGACATCGAGAAAGACAGCCGGTAAGCAAGCAATTCTGTTTGAGTCCAAGCTTCTTACTCGTTTTCAGTTATGCACGCTGGCAGTCATCTCTATACACGGTAAGCTAGCCTCACGTTGGTCTCTGCGTCCAATTGACCAGAACAAGCTCTTACGTCCCATGTATCCCGGTCAAGCTCCTACTCTTCGTCGGAACATGTACAACGTTATCCTCATATTCGACCTTGCACAACCAGCAAGCCTACACTTCATCACAGAAACTTTATCAATGCTGATCGATCGATCATTTCCTGCGCGTTTCGGTATTGTGCCGATCCTTGAAACCGAGGGCGGTGTGAGGATGGCCAAGGTATTCTACTACCTTGTACAGAATTATGGCCGCCAAACGACGATGCGGTTCTTCAGCACTGTACGAGTCACAAGTTTCTACTATATCTCCAATTCATGTCATGCTAGATTCTTGATGTGCCAGCCGGCTCCAAGCAGGTGGTAGACTGGTCTCATGTGCAGGAAGGATTTAATGCACTCCTGGAAAGTGAAGAAACCAAGGAGGGGGGAGAGGCGGTACCCTTCAACATTGTCGTTGGTAGCGCTACGGAAGAGCTCGAAGCGAAATTCTCCAAGGCTCGAGCGTACGCACAGCGACTTGGCACGACTATTGCCTCATCTCCCCATGGTCACATTTTCATCAATGGAAAGTACTACACGGCCGACAGTGTAAGTTGCAGAACTTTGGACACCAATGCCAAGACTTACAATTATGGAACAGAATTTCTTGAATTCACTGCAATCAGTGGTCGGACAGGCACTTCAGTATTTCCAAGAGAAGGCGCGCTTAAAGTTCTTTCCTAAACTGTCTGCTCTCTCTGATGGATATCTCACTCAGGTCTATACAGGTGCGATTACGGACGATGATGCCCCTGACATCAAGAACCACTTCTATGATTTGCCCGTGACAATGAAGAGACGTAATCGCCACATCGTCCCGCTGGGAAATGGTGGTAGTGTCCGTGTGGTCGACCTTCTTAATTTACATCGAGAGACAGGCCTGCGTGTCTCGTCCGCCTCGTTCATCTACCCTAGTAACATGGCTTCCAACTTCTCTCTCAAACTTGTCGCTAATAGCATTATAGTGTCTGAGCAGGCCCCTCTGTCTATCTACGTGATCACTGACCTTGATACGGAGGACGGTCTGAGCGTCATACACGCTGCGCTTGGATTCATTGTACGTCGAATGTATCCTTGTTTCCTCATCTGACTTGTCTACTCATCCAGAGCTCTGTCTCCGCACGATCACGTTTTACCTTCCTTCACAATCCGTTGTCACCCAGCGATGGCCCGGCACAGCGCACACATGTGTCTTCCTTCTTTTCACACCTCATATACAAAGATCTTCTCTCGGACGTTTCGGCGCATGATTTACTCCAAACTGTTGGCCTCCACGGCAAGTCCAGGCGAGAGCGACAGACTTTGCTGAGCTTCCCTTCTTCCCTTAAAGAAATCACCGGGGATATCATGTTAACAGACATCGATAAAGATGATTACCGCCAGTATGTCGAGGCGAGCCGATTAGTAGCGAAGAGAGTGGGTCTCGCACCTGGTGCTTCGGGACTAATCATTAATGGTCGAGTGAGACTTTTCGTTGTTCGCCCATCATGTCGTCAATCGTGACGTCCCGCGTTTCCAGATAGTTGGGCCCATTGCATCCGGAGAATTCACCACAGAGGACTACCAAACCCTCCAAGATTATGAGCTGGCAAGCCGTGTCCAACCTGTGTTGAACGCGCTTGAAGATGTTGTCCCGACTTTCGTCGACTACGACCGGTGAATGGTGATAACGATGAGAAATTGTTTGTTGGCTGAGTAATCGGTCACAGTGCTGCTGCAGCTAATGTGGTGTCGATGATGTCTTCCATCATATCCGGTCTCCGAGTTGAAGATCCGTCTCAATTAGGTATTTTCAATAAGGGATCGATATCGAGAAATCAGAATTACAAGTTGATGGACAGTCAATACACGTATGTGATCCGTGACCTCCGCTAATTGATAAATGTTTACGCTTCTCTAACAGATCCTTCACTATCGGCAATAACATGACCGCCTTGCATCATTTCGCCGTTATCATAGATCCTCTGAGTGAACAGGCGCAAAGATACACCAGCCTTTTTGAGGTATTTACAGACCCTCGATGACCAGTTATCGCTCGTTCAGAACTCTTCCTATAGTGGCTGTCACACATTTCCACCATTACCGTGGAATTTCACTTGCAGCCATCGGAGTACTTAGAAGTGCGTTGCCTGTTCTGACATTCGTGCACTTCCTTTACTGCGTTGCAGGTGCCACTTAAGCGTTTCTACCGTTATAATCTCATCCCTTCGCTCACATTCGACGAGACGGGGTAAGCAGACATCCTTGGAACTGCTACGCATCTCCTGAAGAGAGCATTTCAGCTATGAGCTGCCTCCACAGGTGATTTTCCGCGACCTTCCAACTGAACCGATTTATACCCTTGGCCTTGATGAACCGTCTCCTTGGCTTGTACGTCCACGTGAAGCACTTTACGATTTGGACAACATCCAACTTGGTGTCCTGTCCGACGAAGAGAGCCAGCGTGGCGTCGAAGTAGTTTATGAGCTTGATTGTCTCATCGTCGGAGGTCATGCTCGGGAAACGGGCACGAATGTCCCCCCGCGTGGTGTGCAACTACAGCTTGCAGCACATCATGGCAGACCCATTGATGATACCCTCGTCGTGGAAAATTTGGGCTATCTCCAATTCAAAGCGACTCCTGGTGTGTATCAACTCGAGATACGTGAGGGTCGTGGCCGTGAAGTTTTCCAGCTGCAAAGTGCCGGTAATGAAGGATGGCAGAGCCCTACTGTCGACGAGGCTGGGAATGAAGTTACAGTTACAAGTTTCGAAGGCGTAACGCTATATCCTCGTCTTGCCCGCTTTCCGGGCCAGGAGTACGTGGATATTCTCGAGGCTCTGGAGGAAGAAGAACCTAGAGGGACCGTCAATAAGATCGTTTCACGGTGGGTTCACTTCGTCAAGCAACTTCGCAAATGCATGACATCCTCAAGTAGTATCTCGTCGGCCTTGAAATTAATTCGCAACGCAGGATCGGGAGAATTAATACAGAGACATGCTGAAATCAACATCTTCACTGTTGCATCAGGTCTTTTGTACGAGGTGAGATGATTTGGCTGGATCTGTACGACCACTCTCTCACATGTCCCAGAGATTCGTATCGATCATGATCCTGAGTGTCCTGCGCAACACAAAACACACTGTCAAGTTCTGGTTCATTGAGAATTTTTTGTCTCCGTCATTTCTCGTATGGCTTCTCATCCAACATTCCCTAACATGCTACTGAACATCCTCGTCAGGAATTTATTCCCAACTTCTCTGAGGAATATGGCTTCCAGTATGAGCTTGTCACGTATAAATGGCCAACATGGTTAAGACCACAGCGAGAAAAGCAACGTATCATCTGGGCATATAAGATCCTCTTTCTCGACGTCCTATTCCCTATGGATCTTGATAAGGTCATCTTCGTTGATGCCGACCAGATTGTTCGCACGGACTTGAAGGAATTGATTGATCTCGACCTACATGGTGCACCTTACGGCTATACCCCCATGGGTGATGATAATGAACAAATGGAAGGCTTTCGGTTTTGGAAAACGGGATACTGGGAACATTTCCTGCGTGGTCGGCCCTATCACATCAGGTGATGCACGTTTACAGGTGAGATTCTGCTTAATGTTGACTAGTGTCACAGCGCGCTCTACGTTGTGGACTTGATTCGGTTCCGTCAAATGGCTGCGGGGGTATGTCATCCATATTTTCCATATTTTCGCTTTGCGAACCATAGTTACTTTGTAGGACATCCTGCGCAGTCATTATCAGCAGCTTTCAGCAGACCCTAATTCACTTGCCAATCTAGACCAAGGTGGGGTGCGTTAACATCAGCAGGAAAACGGAAACTTACGATGATTCTACCAATTTCGGACAGACCTGCCAAACAATCTTCAGGGGCACGTCCCGATCGTAAGTACCCAGAATTCGGCAGTTGTATGATACTCAGCTGCTTCACAGTACTCTCTCCACGAAGATTGGTTATGGGTACGCTATATCATGTAATAAAAGCCACTTCTCTCATGACTGGTAATTCTATAGTGTGAAACATGGTGTACGTTGCATCGCGAAGTCAGCCCGACGTAGATATTCTGACCGTTCGTCGCAGGTAGCAAGGATAGGCTCTATCGTGCCAAGACCATCGACCTCTGCCAGAATCCGCTGACGGTTCGTCCCTAGCCTTACGAAGAAAGCTCAGACTCAATAAGTTGTTAAACTCTACACAGAAAGAGCCCAAACTTTCCCGCGCTCGACAAATTCCGGAGTGGGAACAGTACGATGCTGAGATCGCACGCTTCACCCGGAGGCTTGCCCACGAGGGCCGTATACGTGCTAGCGTTGCTGCTGCAGACGTGAATGAGTTGGCCATCGCAGGATCTGGCCGTTTCCCGAAAAAGACGCAGGAAACCCATCCGAGTATACTCGAGTCAGCTCCAAGTCCAGGGCGGGATGAACTATGATGGTGTCTGCAAATAACTAGCGCATCTAGTGGTACCCAATGTAGTTGGACTCATTGATAATGATTGCAAGTCTAGAGCGCCGTAAGAGTATCACTGGCGAGTCAACCAATGACAGCAAGGCTATTCTTCAAAGAGATCTAGCTTAGCGGACTCAGGTGGGCAGTTCGAATAGCATCCTCATAACATCTTTTGAGAATAGATGGCCGTGACGAGGCCAATGCGGACGTGTCATCGAGACATGAATTCAAAGTGGACTTACAGAGGATCTGGCTATTTTTGAGCTGGGGTACTGTTATCCGACTCTGCATTCGATTTTTCGGGATCAACATTGGGCGTATGAAATAGCACCTTCAGTCCCACCGAGGGAAAACCGTGTCCCCCAACTAGAGCTACAGCTCTCAGAAGTCAAGGTGTTCGCTGACAATTCCATTGGGTCTACTAGTACATCCTCCGCCTGCTAGCTTCACGTCACGGTTCGTCTTTTTGTTCGCTAGATTCTGCGCGTCATAAGGTCAGTAAGCTTGTACACACCAGCTTCCGTTGGTAAAGAAATTAGATCGAGTTCAAGTTGGCGTCATGTCCTACAGTAACAAGGCAACACGATTCATAAAAGGAGATCTCAGTCAAATTGTCTAAGGGCACTACTGATAGATCAGGTACAACAGTATAGCTGCATTTGAAGCAGCTGGTGAGATAAAATGAGAATAGTGCATAGGTAACCTCCCTCACAACCTAGAATGGTGATGCCGGTTCAATGGGGTGCTCCGTGTACACTGCACGAATCATTTCGAGTGCACTGGGCGAACGCGGCGTAATCTTGCATTTGAATGGTTTAGGGTGGCTGTTCAGCGATTGGTGGACATTTCCACGGTTAGCGAGGCCAAGGCAAGATGACTTTTATGAGTTACTCACCTGACTGTACCTGAGAAGAAATCTGGACCAGGTGCACCTTCTGGTGCAGGCGCGAAGTTGAGCGTAGCGAGACATGCCGACATAAAGGCATAAACAGTAGCACTTGCGAGCGCCGCTCCGGGACAGCCGCGTCGCCCAAAGCCAAACACGAACGCATGTGGGTCAAGGGCACTCTGAGCGCCCAAGAAACGTTCTGGGTGGAAAGCAGAGGGGTCTTCGTATACCTCGGGATCGTTCGCAAATTGCCTGTGAAGCCAGTGGTCAATTGAAGAGTACTAGCACCATGAAAATTAATTCACCAGAGGTTGGTCATGACCAGTGAACCTTTGGGAATGAAATAGTTATCGTACCAGTCGTCTTCAGTTGATGTGTGTGTAATCCCTGCGAAATCAAGCATTCAACATATAGATATGCCAGTTGGATTCGGAAAAGGAGAAGCACCCATAGGCCCGATCACGTGCCATCGCAACAATTCCTTGTACAGTGCAGCAAGGTAGGGCAGGTGCTCGCGGTCGTTGAAGGTCGGTAAGCGACCAGGACCTACAACACGATCGATTTCTTCCTGCGCCTTGGACTGGACGTCTGGGAATAGCACCATCGCAAGCACAAACGTACTAACTGTGGCAACTACCTGTTCATTTTGAAGATCCATCTCAATCCTCTTCATGTGATGTAATGAAGTCAAAGCCTCTCACTGTGTCTGTCCCACCGCCAAAGAGAGACGTCGACGCGAAAGGAAGGGCCTCCGCATCCAAAGCGCTGAGGCTACTCTGTAAGTGTGCAGACGCGAAAGATGGGACGGCACTGTTGTCGAGCTTTCCAGGCGTCAGTGCTTAGTCACGGGAGAGTGGACGCAAGACCCACTAGGCGGCGCTTCACCCATTCTAGAGGCCGATGTGTTTGTTCAAGATTTGTGAGTCGGTAGCGCGCCGCAATTTCCTTGAAGCGTGCACCAGGCATCCACGCGGGAATATGTCGTACTTAAGGCAGTTCTGTTAAGGACGCGATTGTGGTAGAATGAAAGTACAAAGACCGACAGAACGGGAATGTGTCAACAAGCCAAGCGCCTGGCGCTGTGGCGATGTAGAACTCATTTGCGGCGGTGTCGATGACGGTTAGGAGAGGGTCAGGTTTGTCTCTTTCAATGTTATACCCGTATGACATCTTCAAGAAAATGGCTGCAGCCGATCTGTTGGAGGGGAGGTGTCAGCTCGAAAGTTGTTACGTTCTTATGGGACCTACAGGCGGATGTCTTGGAGAAAATTTTCAGGACGTTCACATACACGAGCGAGGAAATATCGCGCCTCCAGTTCCTGCGCAGGATGGAATTTCATAACTCCAGCATTTGTGCCGATATGACGGGCTACAAGCTTGCGCATGGCACGGAAGCGGTCGCCATATGGACAGAGGATCATCTGTAAATTCCAGCCGATCCTTTCCGAAGGTGTCAAATAATGAGGCACAAATCCAGAACGAAATCAGAGAATGAGCCTACATCTCCCCAGCAAATTGGAGAACTGGTCGACCGGAATAGATTGTTGAGCGCTTTTCGAGCAAGTCTTCGCAGGCTTTCAGGGAGTTGAGAATGATGATGGGTTGGCCCATGACAGATATGGAGCTTACTGGACCTGAAATCTGCATGAGGCGTCGACGCGGTAAAGAGGTACGAGGATCAGTACCATAAAGGTCTTTATGTTTAGCCCAGTGCAGAAACTCGTAGTTCTTGGGCAAGTCCATGACGTTGCCGATGAAGGGAAGCCCACGGGGTCCAGGAGGCAAACGTCGACGCTTGTCCAGAGCCCACCGAAAGCCTACAAAAGCAAGCAACAAGAGGGAGACTAGCTGGAAGATGGGAGGCGACATGGAAAAAGTTTGAGAGGGGCCTATCAAGCCTGAGGTTTCTGCTACCGTGACGGTATTCAGGTCTAGTACCATCATCCTGTTGGCAGCCTGAGGGGGGCCTTATATGTTGGAAATTTCCCGAGACCATTTTCAGGCATTGAAAGCCACCGACTTGGTCGGTGCTTGCGAAAGTAGCAGGCCGATTTGTCGTCGAATACACGTAGATTATATCGTTACTACCGAGGGTTCGTCGAACGCTGACTGGGAGAGTCGGAGCGCGCTGATTATCAGCCGGTTCGGAACACAAAATACGGGAGAAATCAGGGCCGAGATCTGGCCTGACCCACCACAAGATCGACGGGGCCAGCAATCAGACTTCAGGTTCATCAAAGGCATTGCAGACTCATCCTACTGCACCTGCAACTTGAACATGAACCTCGTCCTGTTGTCGAGCAGCTCGAGCTTTGGGGTACAGAAGCTGCCTCGAGGAGCGTGTCGAGGTAATGTTCTGGGACCATGACCACGACCAAGGCATACGATGTCGTGCATGCATCAGCGACTAAACCCTATGCTGAATTTCAGCAACACGTGCCCTGAACAGGCAGTCGAAGTTGAATACGTTGAATGCCGTCCGGTGCAAATTAGAATGCCGTTCTGACACATGCCACAACAAAAATGCCGTATTCAGTTCCAGCCGCACTCATCCAAGCCAGTTACAGTAAAGTCACAATCGGACTGGCACGGTTAACCGGCGTCGGGCAACATTATAAAGACCTTCCTTTTACTGTACTCCGACACGCACCCCCCAATTTCAAGCCGGATGATTAAAATGACCGAGATTTTCCCGGCCCACACTTGGCCATCGGAAACTGCGACGTGAGCTAGTTTCGCTTATGGGGCCCGGTGGAGTAGACCCCTTTTCCAATACGTAACCAGGTACGAGTGGCGACGCTACAATATTATAACCCCACATCTGATAGCGCAGAATGGCGTAATAGTGTCTGCATCCAGTAGGATGAATCCACAGTGAAGGTTATATGTTTTGTCAAGTCGTTGCGAACCGACCGGAACTTGAGAAATTTGAAACTTCCACAAGCCCCATCCATAATATATTATCGTTTTGTTGGTTCTTCTGTATGATGAAGGTTCAGATTCCTACCACCTGAACCCGTCTGGCCCGGCCTGTTAGCTAAGCAAAAGCTCTGATCTCACTTTAAAAGTAGAGTAGATAGGCGTTACTCCCAGATTAGGATAAAACTGCGCCATCCAGATGGGAGTGGTAGATCGGCTTAATGCCGTGTACTCGAGGAGACCACGCTGTCCAAAAGAGGATAGATAGTTTAGTGCTGATCCTGTGTTGATCATATCCGAGTCGATCATACAGTTGCGATACCCCTACATCATGCCAGTGGTTGGAACACGCTGGCCACCTGCTGGAACCTGTTCGACGCCAGGGTTTAACGAAAATGTATGACTCGGAGGAGTGCCAGTGCCGGTGGCATATGTGCAGCAAAACTCATAAGTTCAAGTTGGGGCATCGTGATGACCTTTCGCGGCAATGTTTTGCCACGGCCCAGGAACTGAAGTCGCGCCGCTACTATTGGAGAACTATATACACTATAGTGACTATAAGATCCAAAGTGATGGAAATTCCACCAGTCTGTCATCCTTTTTAGCCAGTTTTGGATGGCAGAAATTGGCGGGAAAGTGAAACAATCCCACCACCTGCCATGTAGACCAGAGGAAAATCACGCTAAACAGATGATTTTTCCCATCTTCTGCCACCCTCCGAAAATCGGCTGAACACAAAATCGCCGTTTCAGTTATTGTGGGAAATGAGACACAATTGCCCTTTTTTGGCAGGATTCCCACCACTTTCAACCTTAGTGATAGTACTAGATCAATACGCACAGAGTCGCGGTATGATATCAAAATAGATAATACACATGCATCCACGTAACATCTACTGCGGTTTGATCCGACTACGACTCTGACAAATGAAAGCCGCTCATGCTATACTTGTCAGTTTAAACATCTACACCACCGAATGATTGATTACGAACACTGTTTTACTACATAGTAATGCAGTCATCAAGTCGGCAACGAAGAAATAAACCATGTCCCACATGTATACTGTATTGTATGTACTACTAAGGCATGGAGTACGTCAAACGAGAAGCTCAAATCAAGCCACTTGAAGATTCTCCGAGTCGAGCAAGAGTACGATTGAATCCAATGTGAGGGACATCTCTGAAGGTAGGGTTCATGTTGAACCCACATGAATGGCAGAGACACGAGGCACGGGGAATCCGATGCTGTAAGCTGTAAGTTTCGTACAAGGTGAAAGACATTCCGAAGTGGTGTAGGAGATTTTGTGTTTCAACTTAGACCACACTATGAGAGCAGCGAATAGGTGAGGAGGTCGGGATCGCCTCGTGCGTTTGCTGTCGTGCATCATGATGCATGATGCATGATGGCGTAAGGGAAGCATGGTTAGCCTTGTGAAGGAAAGTTCTGGAGCACACGGGAGCGTTGGCCCGAAATTACCAGTTGGCGCTTAGTAACCGTGACCGGGCCACGAAGCACTGTGCTTATTCTCTCTCTCCTACTAGTACTCGGATCTTCCATGCACTTGGTTTGCTCAGCCTACATGGCACTTAGTCATACAATATAAGAACTAGACCCCTGCCCAATGCCTTCCCAGTCCAGCGTCCACAGGTTTGTGTTCTCCGTGTCTGGCTAGTAGCAAGCCATGGCTACTGTTGCAACCCGTGCTTCCTTCCATCCGTCTAGCCACATCTTTGCTCCTCACGCGGACCAGCATCCCCCGCGTGGTTCAGCTGGCTCGGTAGATCGCCACAATCCATTCGAAGCCCTTTATCCTCGTCATCATAGCAATTTCAACTCACCTTCTACAGCTCCCTCCTGGCGTCACTCCGAGCCCATAGGACGGGCATCTGTCCCTGCTCGTACTCCTTCACCCCAGTACCACCATGGCGGGCCTTCCCATTACCGTACACCCTCTACTCCATCGGGGTCCTCGAATATCAACTGGCGTTCCCATTCAGGCTTAGCCGGAATTACAGTAATGCGTCATTCAGTGGCACAGCAGCCAAACAGTAAGCATTTTCCCTCTTTCTACTGGGATATGTCAACTCATGGAACTGTTTATTTCAGGGCCCAACTTGATAGTGTCCTCGCCAGTTGTTTACCCTGTTGCAGACTTGCTACGACTTTCCACCTCACCTCTGGTAGGCATCAGCACGGCGTCTCAGCTCATTGTTGATGACCTTGTTGCTCATCATGTGTGGCGCCGTGGTCAGCAATTGCGTTCGCGGAAAGCGGGCGGCCACCATTATAATCGTAGGACATCCAAGCCGCGGCCCTACTCTTCCACAGATGATTCAGATCATAATAATTAGGAGGCTGTTTGTGAACGCCATTAATAGTTTCACTGCACACATAGCACCTGTCACTGTAATAAGTGGTAGCAAGTGTACATAAAGTGTATCATAGACGTCAGCATGAAAGATGCAATCTCGGACCTGGTAGGTTTCGGTCATGTCTTTTCGTCCGTCAAGTTCGCCATCGCTCGCCATTGTGATACGCTGCATAGCTGCCATCCTGCAGCCAAAGCTCGATGAATGCGTTAGCTTGTCTTATCGAAGGAAGACAAGGCCGAGGTGACGAGGCGAGCGGCAGTGGCCGTCCCGGTTTTTGAGGTGGTCTTGGGTAGGGAGTATGGGGGCAAGACGAGGACGAACGAACCGTTCCGAGACTATCCCGACGGCGTGCTGTACGCGAGCGCACCGCAAACTCGCTACAAAGCCCGCTCATGCAAAGGTATTGCAGAGGATGCGGAAGTGGAGCTCTATCGGAGAACGCCCTCGAACGGTTGGTCATCTCAGAGGCTATCATTTTATGCCTACAAGAGGCACGATTGGATTGGAGTACAAGAAGCGCCGACTAGGATACCAAATTAGATCAATGTCGGAGTTTGTATTATTAATATTCCAACATTTGTCTTTTTCTTCCCTTTTTCTTGGCGACTACCTACAAGTTGAAGGACTACCCCTGGCCTCACCATGGATGTCGACATGAAAATCAAGGATGACCTTGACAAAGAAAAAGATCGCGACTACGACCGTGACCGCGACAGAGACCGTGATAGAGATAGGGATTCACGGCGTGATAGAGACCGCGACCGCGACAGGGACCGTGACCGCGACAGAGATAGGGACCGCGACAGAAGGGACTCTAGTAAGCGTTTCCTCTACCTGAAAACTCTCCTTTAACTCTCTTGATCATCCCTGACCATCTCCTGTCT